>JAIEZT010000280.1:0-15000 GCA_019594935.1 Periophthalmus modestus | reverse complement strand
TACCTGCTGTTCACGTTATTGCAGACTCCTCTGTTGACCAATTGTGTCAAAATCTCCCCAAAACAAAGAAACAAGATTTGCAGTGGTTCCCTTTAATTAGCTTAGTCATAACAAAGTTGGCGTTGCTAGCATGATGGATCGTGTTGTGCAGAGCGCTCTCCAGAGCCAGTAAAACAATAGCATCCAGTGACCTTCAATGAATGGCTGTACCTGCGCCGCCTTCTGTGACTCAAGCAGAAACACTCAAGTCTGCTGTTTCAAGGACTAAAGCGACAACAAAGAAAATACAGCACTTTATATTTACACAATATTTTAAGCCAAAGGTCGCAACCTCAATTTTAGCAAAGATGTTTGGCCAAATTCATCCTCTGGAGTGACCTTTTAATGTGGTGACCCGGTGTGGAAGTGCATTCTGACAGTGTGGCTTTTGGAACATTACAGGTTAAAAACAGAACAAAAAAACACATTAACTCGCTGTAAAATCCGTTCAGTTAATAAAAGTTTATTTGCTTGTGTGACATCAGTGACAAAGCTCATTATTAGTTGTACTATTAGTTGTACTCGGGTTATGGGGTAACCTCTTTGTATTTTTTATACTGGTGGGTATGAGTCCAGTCCCCACTTCCTGTCTCCAGTGAAACGAAGGAGCTCATTGGTCACCGTCATTCTGAACCAAATCACATTTCTGTCACCTCAGATTAACAGTTTAGTGTTTCATTCAATGATTCTGCAGTAATCCACAAAGTTTTTTTTTTCAGTGTGAGTTTTTTTTTTTTTCCTCGTAAACAGCCATATTTGTTTAATAGGGGCAGGTTGATCTTGTCCATTGGCTGATCCACCTGTCAATTATCTAAAAAATGGAGATGCTCACCAGACTGATCATCATAAAGTATTGAAGAAGTGTATTCTGGGTCCCTTCATTCATGTGAATACTTGTGTTTGTGGGAGCTGGAGACGAGTTTTAATTTAAACCTTTTAAACCTTCCTCCTCCTTTCATGGCTTTGAAATGAAGTACCCCAGCTTTTAAGAGTACACACTGCACTGGTAAATACTTATAGACATAATAATGTACGGATTTTATGTACTCGAGTTTAGGTCTTTTCAAAGTATGACTCAAGCTTACACACCTCATGACCTCATTTCAACTAAAGAAGCAGCTATCTGCAGGCCAAGGAAATGGTACCAAAGCTGTAGTATTTTATATGAACTGACCAAGGCTAAAACCACACTTGGATTTGGGATTTTGTCTGATCAATGAAATACATATTTCAAAAGCAAAAAGATCTAGGCTGGAGATTGAAGAATTGATTATATGAAGCCTTAAGTGCCCAGCTTGAGATGTCGGCATTTACTCACACAACTTGGAGACATTAAGGCCTGTATCTGTAGAACTTGGGAAAAAGTTTTAAAAAAGTGAACCAAGAAATGCAAAACAGACTAGCTCTGTGGTTGCTCTCTACTTCACAGTCCTTAAGGAATATAAATCCCAACACTATACTAGATAAAATCCTATAATTTTATGTAAATCTGATGATATATTGTACCATTGCATTTGTGAAGTTTTAGATCACTTTTGGAGACTTCCAGCTTCTGTTCTTTAGGTGTAAAAGTCTGCAACAGCATCTGATCAAATCATGTATGATTAAGGAAAACAGTACAGATATTATCCTATTACATAGAATTATACTTATGTAGTCTTTATTAAAAAAAAAATGAAAATTATGCAGTATTACCAGATATTACCAGATAATAGCAGCACAAAGAATGAGAACAACACCACACCTAAAAGAATGTGATAAACAGCTATACGGTAAAATACAGCTATATCTACAGCCAAATAATAATAATAATAATAACAATAACAATAATAATAATAATAAAAGGGGAAAAGCTCCAGTGGGTCACAAATTGTCCAAATGTTAAGGCTCACTTTTAATGAGCTCTCTCGAGTTTGACCCGTTAGCATCTCCATCATTAAGCTACGTCTTCACTGCCATTTCATTAGAAGTCAGTCGGTTTAGCATCTTTTAGCCCGATGAAATATGGCTAACACTGGGGTCTTGCTAATTGAAACAGACACAGCTGTGCGCCCCCCGCTGCACATGCAGATGACATTTTGATTAGGATTGTGACTTCTGCAGATAATCGCTCCTTAAACAGGCTTTTGGCATCGCCCTGTGTGAGAAAAGACTTCTTAAACTTGGGAAAAGTACTTATAGTAGCAGTTCAACTTAAATGTGCAGTACGCACGTTTTCTGGTGGAGGGTCCCACACCTACTTGGAGATTTTATTTCCTGGATTGGTAAGGTGGGGAAAAGCAAGTTGCAGGTCAGATCTGTGGGGAGGCGACTCCCATCAGTAAGAAAGCATGTTTTTCTGCTCGGTTTAGATTTCAGTAAGTCCAAGTTAAAACACATTTTTGTTTCTTACATGTTTTTGAACTGCAAATATAGTCTGGTTCTTGGTGACTGGGTCTCAGAACGATTCAACTTATCTTCTGCCATAAATCTAGTCATATAAACAGCTGAATACATTTACATACAAACAAGGGAACATAAAACGTACCATGCAAATATTTTAATTTCAGCTTAATTAACTAGCAGCAGGATCCTGTCTTGCCTTGATCTGTGGTGGGCTGATTGCAAGTGAAACGAATTTTATTAAATGATTGACCGCTGCACAATTTATGACGCACAATCAGGCAGAAAACAACAAAGCTGATGATGAAGCTGATGAGGCCAAGGGTGAGGCCGAGGGTGAGGCCGGCGGTGAGGCTGAGGGTGAGGCCGGCGGTGAGGCCGGAGGTGAGGCCGGCGGTGAGGCCGGCGGTGAGCCGTGAGGGTGAGGCCGAGGGTGAGGCCGACGGTGAGGCGAGGGTGAGGCCGGCGGTGAGGCCGAGGGGTGAGGCGAGGGTGAGGCCGACGGTGAGGCCGAGGGTGAGGCCAGCGGTGTGAGGCCGAGGCCGAGGCCAACGGTGAGGCCGAGGGTGAGGCCGACGGTGAGGCCAATGATGGTGCTGATGGTGAGGGCAATAATGACGCTAACGACGCCCACGATGAAGCTGAAGACAATCACGTTTTTGCTTTGATGGCCCTCAGAGAACCCTGCGGCTCATGGCCCCGCTGTTTGTAGAACTGGGCACTGTGGCCATTAGCTGAGATGCAAGTTCTGAAATGGACTTAAAAGGATCTGATTGGGATTTGATTGGAATTGTTCAGATTTGTGTGGACTCCCTCTGTTAGTCACTTCTGTATTTAATGATTTATTCATGACCCCAGGGAGGAGCTGTTGTTGGCGTTAGGGGAAACTAGAGCCTGGGGAGAACAGGCAAACTCCACATAAAAAAGACTCACCCAGTTTGAGTAATGAAACCTAAGAACTTGCTGTTTAGACACAGACCAACCCACTGCACCACCATGCATTTAACCATCTACTGCACAATGCCAATATGAGCAGGCAGAAAGTCCCCCTAGAACAGACATGTCAAACTCAGGCCCGTGGGCCAAATTTGGCCCTCGATATAATTATATTTGGCCCGCAAGATGCTATCAAATACGTATTAGAGCTGGCCCGCCGGCTGTTTGCACCAGTATAGCACATGCACCACTAATACTACGAATCCCAGAATGCTTTGCAAATGTGTGGTGTCGACCCTAAACTCTTCTGTTGACACTCATTAGCATCTGCTACTGGTGGCCTCACTCAAATTTAATCCACCTCTTCTGAAAACATGATATCATAGTGTTTTTGAACAAATATTTAGTTTAGCCCGCGTCTTAATTCCAGTTTTGAATTTTGGCCCTCCGTGAATTTGAGTTTGACACCCCTGCCCTAGAAAGAACAGCAGATGCACATTTTTAAGGGCAAGTTCATTTTAGTAGAGTGGAAAGAGGGAAGAAAAAGATTCAAAATGATGCTATAAAGAACAATTACATCATCATCACATCATCTTGAAAAGACAAACCAGTTGGGGTAGTGTTTAAGCTTTCAGGCAGTTTTTCTATCACGTTATTCATACAGATACATTTTGGCATGAGCACCATGCATTCTTGCTGCTAAAGCTTAAGTTGTGTGATCTATGTATTCCTTAAGCCATTCCTCTGTGGATAATATTTTTCTTCCATCTGCATACACTGGCACATATTAATGCTGTGGATCTGAACATCAAGTTCACCCACGGGAACCAGGCCAAGGAGAACAACCTGGCCTTCTCAGAATGTGCAAAGTAACTATAGGAGCCACAAACAAAGCACTTCAGTGTAGTGAAGACTGCAGTAAATGGTTACACTGGAGAAACTTAACAGCCACTCCATAAGAAACATGTACCAACACGGCGTGAGAGCAGCTCCGGACCCCAGCCTGTTGTACATCTCCATCTCAAAGACACTAACCAATCCTTTGAAGATAGAGAGGTACAGTCAGAGAAAAGAAATGGTTTGAGAAGGGAAGTTAACAAACAGTTTTTGTTAGGATAGACAATCCTCCTTGAACAGGAATGAGGGCCTCAGACATGTCTATCTAAGAAACAACACTGCTAGCCAGTATGCTAAAAAGCCAGCATGCTACTAGGAGAGCACCCATTACAGGCCTGAACCATTATGCAAAAATATGACTCGGGCACAGTTTCACTCTTTGTGTAGCTCATTAGACCTGAACTGCAAACACACAGGAGCGTTAAGTCTCAGTGTTGTTAGCTCCTCCAGACAGAAGGCCACCTGTAATCTGAAAAGAACTGAAGAAGCAGTTTGGATGAGCAGCCAAACGTCTTCATGCTAAAACCTTTGTCCAGTGACAGAATTGAATTTTTCTTTTGCCATCTGCATCATTTTTATATGTTAGTAGTCTACGCCTTTCATTAAGAGACAGTTTCAATGAGTCAGTGTCAATGAGTAATAATACAGGTCTATGTTTCTAGCCTTTTTCTCATGGATGATAGTTTTATATTAGACCCATCACATGTGTAAGTTTTATATTTGACCTATCACATGTGTAGCCTCTCATTCTTTCAGCTGTGCATAGCCCACGACCATTTCGTCCACTGAAGCTTGAACAAACACAAGCCTCGGGGGCGGTCGTTCACACATTTCCTTTATGCTAGAATACAGGAATAGGCAACACAGAGACTTCTTCTGTCACATTAGAACTTCAAAACGGGCTTCAACTATTGCGTTTATATGAATATTAATAGCATTCTCAGACAAGGATGAAAGAATGAAGGGAAAACCACAAATCATAAAAGTTAAATAGAGCAGTTTTTTATCCCTCCCGTTATTACGTCGTCAGCTCTAAGTGCATGTAGCGGTTTGCAACAATGGAGCGTGTCAGTTGACAGGAGACATTGTGGCATGCTAAAAGCCAGGTTAGGGCTCCTCTTGCATAATCGGTATAAGCTAGTACTTCCATTTATATCACTCTGCGTCTTTTATTCTTTGAATGACAGTCTCCTCTTTTGCAGGAGCGGCGATAAGCGGCACTCTGTTCGCAGTGGGGATAAAGCCTGCGTCAGGAGCTTTTGCCAGACTGCTGGCTTGACTAATGCGTGACACTACAGGTAGCGCTGGAGACGGGAGGGGGCGGGTGGGTAAGGGACGGTGGGGTGAGGGTGTCCTTGTTAGATTGATTTCACATTAGCGTCACTGTAACTGCACCCGCATGGACAGTTGATGACGACGTGTACAGGACACGGTGATTCAGTCCTCTCTATAAAAAAAAATTGTAACATATGAAGGAGTACGATCAACTTCTACTCCTATGGTGCACGATGTAACTTTCTCCTTGTTTCCGGGCACTGTATTGCAACCACTATTTTGCATTATTCCATTACACAGGTTTTGGGTTTTTACTCCTACTCACAAATACTTTGAAGAAACATGCATGTGAGGCGAAACACCTCTCCCTAGATCTGACCTGTTAATTGCCTGGGGACTTCAGCTGCTTGGGGAGATAGTTATTTTAATGCCATACTATGGAAGATTATTGGCAAAGAAGTGACTCTCCATGAAGTCAAGCACTGAGAAAAGTTATGCAGTGCAGCTTTAAAGGGAGACAATATTTAGCCGGGGACATGTTGAACCACAGATCTAAACATTGGTGCAATGGCAAGAGGGAGACATGTGAGATCCCTGTTTGGCCGACAGACTCTATGGCCTTGTCGGGCTGAATTCAGGGGAGAGGTGCCTCTCACACAGACTCCACTCTGCAGGGCTCTTGTGTGGAGCGTCCTAAAAGCGCCGTGATGCTACGTTTCTTTGGGTTTCTGTTTCATTGCAGGTTACAAAGTGCCGTCAGGTGTCTGTAATTCCGATGTAGCCCAAAACCTCGGAGAAGTCCTCTAGCACATATTATGTACTGTGCTATCAGCGATACACTTCCCTTGCCCTTTCAAAATAAAATGTTCTGCACTGATGACAGCAGAGTGGGCCTTACTGTGAAAAGGTTTTAAAATGATATGCACTAACACAAGCATCAGTGAGTTCAAATCATTTTAGGCATACATTTGCCTTTGAATTGAATGATTTATTGAATATAACATGTAAAAGAATAGAACAGGGACTATTGTTTGATGCACAGATGAAATCTCACCAAGTTCCTGTAATCAGCCAATTATTATTGGCAAAAATATTAAGTAGAATGCAGCAGAATGCAGGAATTTAGTGATTGTTTTTTTAAAACTGATCTTGGGGAGAGAACCCCCCAAACCCCCCACACATTTGGGTGATTTGTGTGGGCTATTTTATCTTTGCTTGCTTTTTAAGTACTTCGGTGAAAAGAAGGCTGACGGATTACTGAAGGCCGCTGCATCACAAGCACTCAGACCTTCAGAGCTCCACCCCTGTTCTAAACCAAGTCTATAAGTTTAGTATAAGTTTATTTTAAGTGTATAGTCACTATTACAGAAAGAGACTTGTGTGACGAAGATCAACTGACCTCATTTTATCATTTCTACAACCCATCTTGAAAAGATAGATAAGAGGAAAAATTGTTATAGTGACAGTCTCATAACCCAAAAAGGATGGAAGAAACCTTTTTGCCAAAAAAACTAACTGAATAAAAAAAAAAAAAAGTTCGAAAATAAATGAGGATCCTTCTACAAAATGCCAGACATAAAACGGACAAAACAATGAATTCGAATGTAATAAACCTGGGCATTTCCAGCACTGAGACTATTAATACACAAAATAAGAACTTCTTATTCCTACAATACACGAGAAAAAACAAAAAAACGATGTAAACTGGTGCTTTCAGAAAAAGTTAGCTTCTAGACGTTCTGTTTGGTTTGGGTTTACTTTTGAAAATCTCCTCTCTGCTGTCAGCGACATGAGTAATGTTTTCGCCCGGAAACTAGAAACTAGAAATTGGAGCTGCCATCGCCATTATCTTTCAACTTTAAACAATGAGGCCAGTCCCTTAGGTATGCCCACTCTGTGTTTTGCTTCATCTCGTCAGCATTTATGGCATGGCCGAGATTTGAATAACCTCCGCATCAGTAAACATTTACGGTCGCCACGGAGACAGGTATCAAGCACTTGGCGAGGGGAAAAAGATGGGCCTTCAGTCAACCAGACAAGTGAAGAGTTTGCAGAAGCTTGGTTACTTTGGATGACTTTGTAATAAACAGTGTTGTGTTAATTCAGGAGGAGAGTTATTCAGAAGTCTAGGGGCATAATCAGGGCAAGGTGTTTAAAATTGGTGTCTACACGTCTAAGCCAGAGTCCATAGCGCCAACACTTTTCTTCGTTTTGGATTTTTACAATAATATGCCATCTAAGAACTCGTTGACTTGCAATTAGTACATTTTTCTGACATAAAGTTCCAGAGTTCTATGAACCTAGGACTGTCCTCAGATCTATTTTACTATCACTGTTTAGACAAACTTGTGCCGTGACTTTTGTACCTGACATTTAGAACAGGATTATACTGAAATGCCACAATCTTATTTATAGCTCAAATATTTTTATCATTCAAATTGGTCGGCTTCATTCACTTCATGATTTCAGCCTTTTGCCTTATATATTTTTGAGGCAAAGTTACCATTAATTACCCAATTAACCTATGCCATTTCTATTTCCAAATACTACTATAATTTTGCCCCCATACTATTACTATGTATCTGTAGAATAAGAGGGAGTCCATATCAAACATCCTCACTGTCTCATTTTAAAGATGCCATTATTTTCACAATTCATTAAATTCCTGAGGTGCACTGTGTAAACTTTTCTACTGGAAGGTGCTGTTTCCATGGAGATACTGTTTTGCTTGTTTCACAGTATAGCATTAAATGTATCTGTAAGCATGGAGACAAACAGCTGACATCACTCAAGAACATGTCAGATCTGTTAGCGATAGCGATGGGTTAGGGTTAGGGTTAGCGATGCAAATGCATAAGTTGACATGTTAATACCAGATCC
Organism: Periophthalmus modestus; assembly: GCA_019594935.1. NCBI lineage: Eukaryota > Metazoa > Chordata > Actinopteri > Gobiiformes > Gobiidae > Periophthalmus > Periophthalmus modestus. Next base: position 6,591 of record JAIEZT010000280.1, on the reverse strand, counting down.
CCTCATAGTTTAATCTTGTAATTACAAGAAAAAACAAAAACGTTCTTGGACAAATGTGGTTTATGATAATCCCACTTTGCCCCGTTGGTTGCATATATCTGTGATATCTTGGCTGTTTCTTTCTTGCTCTATCCTACTCCTTTTCGCCTCTTCCTCATTTACATGCCTATCCATGTCAGAGGCAGTTATCACAGTCTTTCCTCTCTGTCCCATGAGAACCCTGACTCCCCACTTCTGGAGTGTAACAACCTTGTCCAGCTCCATTGTGCTTGACGTAGCCCAGAAAATCAGTTGCATGTAGGGTATTATATTGGTGCCCTGGGTGTCGTCTGACGGCCTGTGGTGCCTTTTTATCTTCATAATGATCAGGGCAGAAAAACAGTGACGGGGCAGCCAGTTGTTACGCTGTGCCCGCCGTACTGCGGAGATCTGAATGTCAACATTATAATGAACATGTGCAAAGAATGTGTAGGGCAAAATGAGTAAAAACGCACAAGTCAAGATTAACCCAGAATGTTTGGAGTGTGTCAGCCCCACAAACATATATAAATGATAATAACATATAATAATCATTATTTTTTCTTATTATTTTTTGAATAAAGCTAAATACCTTAATGCCATAATTGTAGACATTCTAGGAGACAAACAGAAAACACAAATTAAGTCTGATAACTGACGTTGTCTGATTGCACTGTCCGCTGACAATAATTAGATAATTAAAAAATAATAATAAATATCGATGATACTACGCATATGCTCCACACTACGTGCCGAAAAGATGGAGCTGACTCCAGTTCTGGGCTTCGTCCTTCCTTAGCAGTCCACTGCCTACATACAAAGTGGTCTTTACAATTCCAAAGTATAATTGTTTCTTATGTTGCGGCTGTAGACTTTGGAACTTTCGTTCTCAAATACTGCCCAAGCAACAGTGCCTGTAAGCTGCTTATCTGCAGACATAAACCTCTGTATATGACCTCTTGAATAACTAGAAAAGTTACTAGGACTAGGATTGTAGGCCTTTAGACCCCCCTCCCGTGCATTGGCATGCTGTGTAGTTTGCTGTGGGAGTGTCCACTTCTTGCCTGTGAACATCCTGTCGGCAAGCTTTTCCCCGCGCGCTGCCATCAAACATCACAGGGGCAAAATAGAGACTAACACCATAGATCCAAGAGCAGGTCAACCGGTGGCCATCAAAGCCACAGTAGGTGACAAGTGTGTGACAAGGCCCATGGGATCCGTGTGGACGAGGAATGTTTACATCCAGTGTTCGGCTGATGAAAAGGAGGGAAGGCGCTGAGAAAGCCCCTTCTACAGTTCACACTTTATGAGCATACTAATGGGCCTGTTTGTTGTCAAGTTTGCACTCAGAAATTATACTTACCAGACTGATGGAACTGATTTGGTTACACTTGGTTTCGTCAACAGCCAAATGTGCCAGTTGTAAAGATAAAACACACTGTGAGTGACTCTGCAAGAGTGAATATGGCACCAGAGTCTGTCTTGAGCCTGTGACCTTAGGAATCAAAGGATTGTGCTGTATCCGACAAGCTCCTGGTTTCAACTTAAATTCTCAGTCAAAGTGTCAGCTGTAAAGCGTGCGGGGGTGAGATAAATACAGAAAATACACACCCACGTTTAAAGCATAAACGATAAGTAAAAAACAAAACTGAACTAAAAGTTTAAGTAAGCATCCATACTTAGGACAGAACGCAAGTGAGCACCGAGAGAGGGGATTAGTGAGGAGCATAAAAGTCTATGATAACTTTCTGTTATACAAAATAGATAAAGTTTAATGGATGTGAAAAATAATCTCATTATATACACCAGTTCAAACAGAGAAGGGTGAATTCTTGAAACAGGCCAAAGCTTCGGCGGAAGAGACGATAATACAAGAGAAACTAGGCTTAATGCATTAATTGCAGCACTTTAGAGGCTTTATAAAGCACATTACAGTGTAAGGCATTATTATTCATAGGGGCCGTTATGCATTTTCACTGGTTTAGATGGTGACAGAGTTTGCTTTTGAGTTTCGCATCCTCCAAAACCCTCCTCATTTCAGTTAGATAAAACGCTGATGATAGATTGTTGCAAAATGTAGATGGAAAGGAACAAAAAATATATTCCAAAAACCAAAACCAAAGCAGTGTGACGACCAGCCTTATCTCATCTCACACACTTTTAGAAACTCTTCCAAGCAAGAAATTCCCCCGGCTTATTTCAGAGCTAGATAACGGCACAAATCAGATAAAGGTTGCCCAATATGTAACCACAAAAATGATCCGATGGAAACATTTCCATTCAGATCAAACTTGTTTAGTCGTTCACCTTGAGTCCGTCTTGAAGTGGCATTACAGTGAAATGCAGAAAATAGATAAGATTGTTATTGTGCGGTGAAAGGGGCGAGTGGTGGGGACCATCATCATCCATTTGTTCACATAAGGCAAATAAATAAGAGTAGTTAAAGCAAAAACAAAGGAGAAGAGGGACTTTTGAATCCAGGTCAACCATGGAAACCACCGAAGCAATAATTCAAGCATCTTTCAAACATACAAACATTTATAAGTATGTAAAAATATATGCGTATTTATGTGCGTGAGGCAGTTTTACTACAAAATTAGCTGTAGATAATAGAATACCACCTCAAGTAAAGCAATGTCAGAGGGGCCTAACCACTCTGCCATAGTCCACACTTCAGTATCATTTTTTTTTGTGAAAATGCATTCATTTAGAACAATCCCTTTTGGGAGAGTGTTTCTAAACCACTCCCCAACAATCCAAAGACAAAACAATTCTGCAAATGTCAGACCATCGTTCAACCTTCTCAAAGCTTTTCTGCAAAACTGGCCCATTTATCCGCAATATATGATTCAAAAACAAAAATCAATCAAACAAAAAAAACCATTTTTGGAAAGTTGCAGAGAATGCGATGAAAGAGTTGTTTTTTAGAAAACTGACTAAATTAGACACAAAAATAAAAGAGTCAGGCTGTTTAAGAGCCGTTGGAAAGGACCTTGAGTTTTGTAACAAAAATCTGTTCTGGTTAAAAGTATTTTATGAGGCTGTCCAGCCGTTAAATGATTCCCATATCCCGTAATGTCACGCTATAAGGCGCACCAGATATAAGGCGCAAGCTTCAGCTTACGCGGAGCTTTTTTTTTTTTTTTTTTTTCGTGCTTGTCTGCATTAACCTACAAAGGTCGCACCGTTAGCCCAAAAGCATCCACCAAATTCCATTCCAAATCGTGGCGAACTCGCCGGAGCGGCGGTTCGCGGCTGTCATCCACGCCCGCGAGTGCGGAACCGTGACACGTGCCTATAGACGGACCTTACGGTTACTAGTTGGAAAAGAAATACATCAACAAAGTTTGTATTTAAAATATATATCTTATTTATATAATAATATATATATATATATATATAATATATCATTAATATATGAATAAAAACTTTTATTTTGCGGCACACCCCAGACCGCAGGCAGACACCATTCTTATTTACAATGTTGCATGGGGCACAAGACAAGGAAAAAGGGAGTGAACAAAAAACCACACACACCCCCAAACACACAAAAAACACTAATAAAGACCATCGAAATCATAAAGACCATACAAGAATTAATTTAATGTACTGCAAAACAAATAATAGCGACAGACAGTGCTGTGCTGGTCAGGCAGAGCAAAAAAAAAAACCAGTATATTGATCCAATACTTTGTACTATTAAGTTATTTTATTACCTTTGACAATTTTATTCTTTTTTACCAAAATTCAGAATTCTTTACATGTACTGTTGAAATCCTGAGCACAGACGCCGGAGGTGCGGCAACCGGGCCGTGCCTCACCTCCATGGAACGGAACCTGCTGGTTGCGCAAGCTGCTGTTTTAACGTAAGGTGGAGAACATCTATAGCGCTGTGTGATAAAGGCCTGGTTGCGCGCACGCAGTACCTCGCTCCTCTTAGGGGGCGCTGTGCGACCAGGGATTCTTGTAACTCCTGCAGCATAGGGGCCGAAAACTACCAAGTCGGGTAGCCCAAAAAGTCAAGTTTTTAGCAATCATTTTTCTCTGTCTGCCTACTTTTTACAATGGAGGACGATAACTCTTCACGCTCCGTTTCCTCCCTGGCCTTTGGGTGCCGAGGCGGTTAGATTACGGACCCCATAACGGCGCTCATAACCCCGTTGACCAGCGACGGGACACAGCCTCTTTTCCCCAAAAGGACGTACAAAATGGTAAGAAATTAATTACTGCAACTCCAAGACAAAGGGGGGAAACCAGAAATAAGGATAAAACACTATACAAAACCAGCGTTATTCCTATTGATTAGAGCTATTTCATCGGACTTCGGAACTTTTATTGTGAAATTGTTTTTCTTTGGCCCAAGAACGTGAGCGGCCACGACCCGGGGCCATAATGTTCTGCCACTGTTTATTCGTTTGTAACATCAGATTGGACGACTCAGTGCCCACCCTCCTGAACCGACCACCCGACACTGGAACCCAGACATACACTGTGAAAGTAGTGATAAGACCCACACGAAATACAGCAAAACAAGAATACACGAACAACAAGAAACCAGACCTACGAGAAATCCAGGAAAAACGAGAAAACACGAGCGACATTACAAGAAAAAACAAGAATACCAGACTAACGAGAAATATAAGACTACGAGAAGACACCAAAACAAAAATACAAGAAATACAAAAAATACAGGACACCACAGAAAAAATACAAGAACTACAAAGACCACATCAAGAATATAACATTAACTCTAACCCCTACACCTTGGGTCTGTTCTGGTGGTAGATCTGGGCCTCTATCGCTGGTGCTGACGGCCTGTTCCTGTGCAAGCCAGGATCTGCTGTTCCTTCAGTCCAGACTTTCTCAAGACATTGGTGGATGTCTTTTTTTTGATATGATCCCTTCAGTTTTGTTCCGGTGGTACATTTACCATGCAGGGGCTTGTCCTGCCATTGAGGTTCCTCCAGCTCCTCTTCCTCTGTCCACTGTCTGAGACATTCGCTGAGCACGTACGCTGTTGGCTGTCCTGGATGTTTATTCCTGGACTGTGGCTCTCACTACTCCACAGTCCCGGAGCTCCTTCCGTACGGCTCGTAACGTATCGGGAGCTGGATTTGGGGTGGTCCCTCCCATGGCAGGTCAGGAGCTTGTGGGTGTAACATCTGTGTCTGTATCGACTCCTTTGGCCTTATGATCGTGTGATCGATTACTCTCAGGGCGTAGCTGTTTCTTGCTGGGTCTTGTTTCAATTGAGCGACTCGTAGACTTGTCTTACTCGTCTGAGGTATTTGGCCGTATACTGACTTTCCTTGTTTCTTCTTGTTTGCCATTGCTTTGTTGGCTACCTAACATACTTTGTACCTGTCCTCCAGTCGCTATTATTCCTTCCTTCGATGTGGATCCCTCCTCTCTTGGGTCACCATCCGGATGACCGTTAATCAAGCCCGAATGACATTCAGCTAAGTGTCTGTGCTGTAGATCCTGGTGGTGTTGATCAGTGAGTCCATTGTTCATTCTATCGTACAGATCTTGATGTTGTCCATGTAGAGGGGGTGACTGACGTGTGGCCCCTTCATGAGTCGGATCCAAGGCCAGTGTTGTTGATGAATTGGCTGAGGGGGTTCACGGCCTATGCATACTCTTAGGATCACTGATACTGACGTATATATCCAGCTCATTGTTTCATGTGATGGTGAAGGCGCTTCTCAATGCTGCATTCACATTTCTAGGAGACTTTCAGATGGTCACTTCAACTAGTCTCAGCAGGTGGTTGGGGGTTGCCGTGTTTTCATTCGAGGCCATGCTTTCTTCTTTCAGGTCAGTAGCTGCCTCGCTCGAGCTAATGCTCATTGGGGCTTTCGTACCCAATCTCCGGAGGGGGAGTTGATGTTAACTCCCCCTGGGACCTGCGTCCGGGCTCTTGCCGTAGATTTTGTGTTGACCTCGTCAAATCCAAGTGTGATGCAGTTGAACGTGTGCGGAATGTTGGAACACTGAGGCTAATAGTTGCTTAGCCCGTAAGCTTGGACTGGGGTTTCGAAGTAGTCCATTTTTCCCACATCATGTCATGTAACCCCTTGCTAGGGTAACGAGTAGTAGATTCCAACAGAGCTTGTTCTAACATATCGCCCCTCTCCCCCTTGTTCCAGTAGCCCATTATCGGCAACAAATATTTAATCTCACCCTCCACCACTCAACTCAAAAATTAATAACTATTAAAATACAACAAAAAAACTAACAGCCAGTATCTCAGAATTATCTTCCAATCAGACAAAATGGCAGCTAACCACCATGAAAAAATGGGACAAAAGACTTGGGAATTGCCCCTGACACCAACTTCTGGACCCAAATCTGCAATAACAACCTGACAATGGCAAACCTAAACCTCATACAATCCAAAATACTACACAGAACACCTCTTACTAGGACAGAAATTTTAGATCAAATTACAGACAAATGCACTATCTGCACCACAAAACCCCCTAACACCTACATCGATGATTGGAGAAGGTGACAGATCACTCTCATCCTTTGGACTGCAGCATCCCTCCTCTCCATCAATCTGCTCTGGGA
>JAIEZT010000028.1:60041-109132 GCA_019594935.1 Periophthalmus modestus | reverse complement strand
ACTAAATCATGTTGGAATTAAAAAAGATAAACTGTGTTTGCAGTGCTGACGAGCTCCTTTTGACCGAGATGGTGTTTAATGGACTTTTCAATGACCTAACCGTGGAGCAAGCCACTGCACTGTTGTCCTGCTTCGTATTTCAAGAAAATGTATGAACATGTAAACACACAAAGTTTCTAAAAAGACTTTTAGCAGCCCATATTTTATTGTAGGATTCATACATATTGGCAGATTAATTTCTATTAATATCAATAACTGGTAATGTGTGGTAGTTTTAATATTTTTACTGAATTGTCAGACTGAGTTGTCTCGCACTGTGCATGTTCTCATCCAGTGACGGCACAGAAGGGACTGCGGTATTTGTCTGGCACTTGTTACCACTGTATTTTTGCTTAAACACTAGCTCAGCTTAATATTGTACACATTTTCTGCAAGTGAAATGTATTTGTGATTACTGAATGATTTAATTATATTGCAGGCCAGCGAGATGCCCAAATTAACAGAACAGCTGGCTGCCCCTCTGAGACAAATGCAGGTATGATGGCATGCCAAATTCTTCCAGATGGTGGAAATTGTTTTAATTTATTTGTATTCATGTATATTCTTTTCCACAGGAGTGTGCAAAACGTATAGCGAAAGTGTCTGCTGATGCTAAACTAGAGGTGGATGAGGAGACCTACATGAACCAGTTCAAACCGCACCTGATGGATGTTGTGTATGCCTGGGCCAACGGGGCCACGTTTGCACAGATCTGCAAGATGACTGATGTTTTTGAGGGTAAACTTCTTATATACGGTTAAAGCCAACCAGATAAAGTGTGTGGTTTCTTATGTTAAACTTGTGAATTTTAGGGAGCATCATTCGCTGCATGCGCCGTTTGGAGGAGGTACTAAGACAGATGTGCTCTGCTGCAAAAGCCATTGGCAACACAGAACTGGAAAACAAATTTGCAGAAGGTAGGAAAATAATCACCAAGCTTAACTATGACCAAAAACATTCCCAATCCTAGTATCCCTGTTTGAAATGTCTGTCTTGTTTTCTTAGGGATTACGAAGATCAAAAGAGATATTGTCTTTGCTGCCAGCCTTTATCTATAATTAGGCCAGGTGGACTTCTGAGTTCAAAATCTTTGCTTCAGTACAGTAAAATGCTTAGTTTGTGATTTTTTTGTTCTTTATTAAAAAAGACAAAATGTATAGTAATTGTCAAACACAATTTTCCAATGTTCTCTCATGTTAAAAAGTAGGATGGCTTTACTTTTTACGTTACACTTTTGTACATATTTAAAATTTCAATAAACGTCTGTATGGTGACAGTACACATACAGGTTACACACAAGTGACGGCTGACTTGTACATTCTTAGTATTAATAAGAAACACCTGAAGTTCTGACAGCAGTTTACATTCTGTAAAGGCAACACTGGACACCTTATGAAGAAATATGCCAAATTTTTCAAAATTGTAGTTTTGCGTGGCCCCAGTTCATTATCAATCATTATTCTCAAGTAACGGTCTTAATACAAGGTACGTATGTTATTTGAAGACTTACAATGGAGAAATGTGGAATGGAGACAATAGTTTTTTTGGTGTATGTTTACCCTTGGTTCAGCTTATAACATTACAACCTGAAACCTACAATTGAAGTTAAGGCAATGCTTGCTCTAAATATGTGAAGACTAAATCTTGAAATGATGAGCATGTGGACTTAATATAAAAAAAAAACAAGTCTATAATAATTACACTCAAGGCTTGATACAAACATTGGCCAACGAGCCAAATGGTAGATTTGTTTTTGCTGTCACAATGAGATTTGAATTTACACATAGCATATATCTCAAGTGTATTTTGTTTGTAGCATGCAGGGTCATGAGAAGAATAAAGATAAGTAAAATACAATACAACAAAAAATGTGTTCAGATGACCACATGTAGTACATTCAAAAGATGCAGTGTTGAAACATGTGGTTAGTTGCGTTTGAAAAGGAAGCCAGTGTGAATAACAGTTCAAGCCCTATTGCTTACATTTATATATTCACAGACATTGCCCTCTTAGCAGTGGTTTTGCCCTTCAGTGCGTTCATGCAGATAAATAGTTGCAGCGGTTTTGAGTATACGCTATATCATAAGATCAAGGTTTCTGCCATCAGAATAGCATCTCTGCACAAATATTCCTCCTCAAATTTCTGCTTCAACGAGCAAGCCCAGTCACTACTGAAGAAGCTTAGTCTTGGATAATCCATGCAAAGCGAAAACATCACAAGATTCAAGGCCAAGCAGCGATTTTGGGTGTGCGCTTGAACAAAGTAGAGGTATATCATCATCATCGTTGTCAGCTTAGTTTGGACTTTCCAAGTGGTTTCCGTTGGTTGCTGCTTCTTGGAGGGTTGTGTGTGGGATGTCTTTGTGTTTCTTGGTATTTTCTAAAGGCTTAAAGAAGTCTGACACAAAAAATACCTGCAACATAAATTCCAAATATAAGTTTAAAAGCATCAAATTGTTACCCCAGGTCAAGGTTGTAAAAACAACTTTCTCTTACCACTAGGATTGCCATGAGCGCCCCCTGTAGGAGACCAGTCAGCACATCACTCCAGTGGTGTTTATAATCTGATACCCTGGACAGTCCTGTATAAACAGACGCTGCTATGAGGAAAAACTGCAGTGTAGGTCGGAGCAGTCGCGCCCACTCAACTTGAAGTCGAGCCTGCAAATAAAGCTGTAACAAACGCAACACAAATGTACATCAACGTTATACATTAAACATTATGAGGCATGAGGATAAATGGTTAATCCAAACTACAATTTCCTTTTCAACTGCTAACAAGTGAGGAGGGGAAATGCTATATGCTCTTTCTTAAAGCTACAAGGACAGGGCACCTATGAATTAATAATTGGACTGAAACTTGCTACAGCCAGATGACACACCAATGTAAAAATGTATTAATATAATGATTATAATAATAATTACTAATTGTAAACTCAAGTTATTAATTGTAGAAAGTGAAACTGAACATGAGTTTTCATTATTTATAGAATATCTACCCCTAATCATGAATGTTTGGATAGACTAGAATACTTACAGCCAGGAAACAACATGCAGTACATGGAAAAAGAGGAGTGGCCAGAGTAAAACGATAACCTGCAACATAAAAATAAACTGCATCCATAATCAGGCCCGGTTAATGAAAATGAAAGACAAATCACTGTAATCTAAAACTGACATGTTTCTGTGAGTGAGTCAGAGAAAATATTTAAATACAGCGAGGGACAGTCAAAATGTAAAACTTTTTTTAAGTAACTGTTAAGTATTCTGGCACATTTAATGAAATGAAGCGAGGAAAGGAAAATAAAATCACTGATATTTCAAAAAAAATCCCAACAACTACATGATACATACATTATACACAATATAAAAAAGACACATGTTTTTTAGTTTGTTTTGTTTGTTGTTCCTCACTGTCCATCATGAAATCTAAACTGAACTGACTAAACTGTTCCTGTTTAAGGTAAACTAGGATTATCAACTGTTTGGCCATAATGATGCATTGTCACGTTTGGAGGAAAAAGGGGGAAGTTTGCAAGTCTCAGAACATCAGCAGCATCATGTTGTGGGGTTGTTTTATTGCAGGAGGGACTGGTGCACACAGAACATTATGTGGAAATACTGAAGTAACATCTCAAGACATCAGCCAGGAGGTTAAAGCTTGGATGCAAACGGCTCTTCCAAATAGACAATGTCTTGAAGCACAGAGCCAAACTGGTTACAAAGTGGCTTAAAAGATAACAAAGTCAATGTTTTGGAGTTTACCATCAAAAAGCCCTGAATCTATTGAAAATGTATGGGCAGATCTGACAAGGCATGTGCGAGTGAGGCGATCTACAAACTTGGCTCAGTTACATCAGTTCTGTCAGACCCTGCCAACTATTGTGAGAAGTTGTGGGATATGCAAAAATTTGACCATAGTCCACATACAGTTTAAAGGCAATGGTACCAATGGTGCTAATGAAATGTATGCAAACATCTGACTTGGAAAAAAGTAATGAAAAATTGTCTAAAAATCCTCTCTCATTATTGGGCATTTAGCAAATAGAAATAATTTTGGTAATCCTAATTAAAACAGGATAAGTTTAGTCTGATTTCAAGTCAGACAGTGAGAGAAAAAAAAAAAATAATGTAGTATAGTATGTATGTAAACTTCTAGTTACAACTGCAGATGGCTATGTTTGGAGCTACAACGTAGGTCAGTCTGCTCTGCTGTGTTGTTCTCCAGGAAATTTAATCTTAGCTAATCACAGCTCATATTACTGTAAGCCGATCCACTGCTGGCTACACAGACCTGCTCTCTGAAATTGGTCCTGCTTGGAAATGACCTGATTTAAAGGTAATAGTCAATATTGGTGGGTGGGATTCAGGAAATATTAACGGAGAGCGCCACACCCTCTATATACGCAGAAGATAATGGACAAAAATATAACCGTGTGTGACTGTAAGGCGCCACTGACAAAGTACATATGACTCAAACCTTTTCACTAAACAAACTAAATAAAAAAATGACTCATGGCATACGAGCTGGCCATATTTACTATAAACCCCATACACATCTGAGGTCTCTATGTGGGCCTGTGCTTCTATAATTAATTATAGTTGTCAATGGGTTTGCCTGCTTCCTAACATGGAGTGGATTTCCTCCCCTCCCACATGGCTTCCTTCTGCCATGAGCAGATAAGAGACGGGTCTAAATGAAAATAAGCTTTGCATTCCACTGACAGGACACACATCAGCAAGATCTGGTATTGTATTTTCAGTCGACACATTTTACGAGTCTGGATTTATGAACATTCGCCTAGTGTTATTAACATTTTATACACATGCTATGTAGATTCAAACCTTAATTACTGATGTAAGAATCCTGGCAATGGAGTGGGGGAAACACAGAAACTTTACGAATTCAGTCATTCAAGAAATAATTGGAGAAAAACTGAAAGGAGCCGGACATCATACTTTAACTGTCTGTGCCGCTTATGCTTTTGGGCAAATGTCCTGAAATTCTCACCTGCCCTCTTGGACCTTGTGTGGGTCTCCAGTGCAGGTGTAGTCTTCGATGTAAGCCCCTGTAGAGCAGTTGATGAGTTTCCAGTCTGGGTCTGCAGATGTCCAGAAAGTGTGGCCGGAGACGGCCGATAGAATATTTGGCTATGTCTGTCAGTGACTGGCTCATAGCAGCACCAAAAAGGAAGGTCCCCACAGCTTTGTAAATACAGGCAACATAGCTGCCAAAGGAGGATTTGGACTGAAGTTTCTTAAGATAAACTAAAAGGCACTCTCCAATGATCATCTGTAGAGAGACCAAAAATGATTATTATATTGTACTTCATAAAAAACATATTTGCAGAACACCATGCAACATGCATTACACAGAAAAATGTCAGAATGTTTTAACACTGCTTGACATTACTGGAAAACATCAACATCAATACGCAAGCCAGCTAACTGTTTTATATTATGTTGATATTGCCTTTTTTTTTTTTTTTTTTTTTTTACTCTTTCTTTTACTAATAATAATTTTTGTTTCTAGAGATGTGATGTGTTTTACAAACACAGCTTTTGATTTGCAGTAGACAAAGCAGAGGCACTTACAGTGACAATTAGAACAGGAATCATAAGGCCCCCTAATAACTGATGGGAAATGGTGTCCTCTTTATAGGGGTACTTGATTGAATCGTCATTACAGAAAAAGCCTCGCCGAAAAGGCTGCTGAAAACTGAGTATTGCAAATGGAAGTCCAGCTAGCAGACAAGCAATAGGAGACAAAAAGCACAAGACAGGTTACTAAAGCATTTACCTTTAACCCATTGATGCCATGCAACGGTCAGTCACATGTTAAAAGGTCATATGTTTGAAGACAGCAGAGTTTTACAGCAGCAGATAAATATCAGTTGGTGCAGAATTTGCAAAATAGAGAAATCTTCAGTGGTATTAGTCATTAAAGAAAGCACCCTGTAATAACAACAGATTCACACCAGCCTGCTTTTGGAGTCCTGCATTAATATCATCTATTTGTAGTCTGCCTAACAACGTTATATATAGTCCTACAGTTTTTCCGTTCCATCTCCAGCAGCAACAGCCTCAATACCAGGTTTACCTTGCTTCATATCATTAAAAGAGAAATGAAACATGATGGCAGCTACATATAGTGTTTATACTTTAAATATCACAGACAGGGAAATCAAAATGGACACGTCTTACACTATGGAGAACCAGGAGTCTAACCAATTAGGCTGCATACAGTTCATTTGATGTTTTTTCCAGTGGCAGCGGCTCATTGAAAATTAAAACTTTTTTTTTTTTTATATCATTATTCAATTATCAGTAAAGAATTCACTGATGCTGCCAGTTTCCAGTAATGTCAAGTCTAAAAATGACAATACATTGTTGTCAGACAAGTGGAGTTTGTTCCACAGGTCAGTGCATTATGTTAATGAGTTCTGCTTTTACAAAGCCCGACTTACACAGCTAATGGGCAGAGTGAAGCCCACAGAGTAGAGCACTGTGGAGGTAACAGTGCTGTCGTGATATGGGTACATGATGCTGTCATCGTTACAGAAAAAGCCTCTTTGGTATGGACGGACTTTACCCAAGTTAAAGGCTGCCAAAGGCAGACCCCCTGTGAATGGAGAGATTAAGTAAAGAAAGACATTTGTCAAAGAACGTATGGCACAAAAGACTGCACCAATGGAAGGTTGAGTTCAAATAAATAGCTCAGCAGATTCACAGATTTCCTTCCTCAGTTAATGTGTTTCCACAGGACAGGCTTAAAAGCTGCCAGCGTGTGACCAACACACTGAACATAGAGAAGCTGTTCAATAAAGCATTGATAAGAGATAGTAATTGTGTTGACAGGCCAAAGTCTGAGTGCATTGGTGTTGTCATTTCTATGATCTTTTGGCTCTTTAGGCCCAATGAAAGGGAAACATTGAAGAAGATTAAGATACCCACAGCTCTACGCACCCCTCAAAGTAATCTAAACAACAGCATTTATTCTTTCTTGTAGTTATGTGGCAAACTGTGCCACTGCTGCTGTAGCAACTGGTCAAGTTGTCAGTTGTGCCACTTTGACAGTCAACAACAGCTGGTTAGACCTCACACACTGGAGCAGACTCTCTGGAACTTAGGACAATTAGGATACTAACCTTCACCCTGACACTTCAGCCTTTATTACACCACTACAACTGCTCACAACGAAAATACTGGTCACATTCAATAAGAAATAAAGATGGAAGGTCCATCTACCCTTCTCCAGTTTGAGAAAAGATTTCAACGAGGAAAACACCATCACAGCAACTGAGTCTTGGACTGGTTAAACAGGTCTAATAAAACTGTCATTCCCGCTTTAGAACAAATATCTGAATGAAACAGTTTGGCCTCTGTCTGTGCAGCTGTAGCTCATAGAGGCTTATGGGTCTGTCAAATACAGAATGGTACGAATAGTGTTGTTTTTATTCCTTCACGTGGGGAAGACTGAACAGGCACTGCATCTTATACTAAACCTGAGCCAAAACAACGTCTAAAACACAGTGTGTCCAACATACCCAAGACCAGACAGACCAGGTCTAAAAGCACAAAGGGGATGCCCCTCGCCTCGAACATGGTGCTGTGGAGCTGTGGTGCGGGAGATGCGTCCTAGTGCGGCCCTCACGGGTGAACGGATGCTCCTGGGGACAGGACAGTTCCTCTTCAGCTCCTCTTACCGAATAACCAGACACTATAGTCTATGTGAACCAGGCGATAGTTCACAATGACCGTCCACGCCCTTAAACAGTTGTTACGCACCGCTAAAAGCGCAGCAGACTGCGCTCAGTCGCTTGATGTGGCGGTGATATGAGGCTCAGTCCACGCCTCCGTAAGATTCGTATCATTATTACAGCTGCCAGCAGCGAGTGTTTTCCAAAATGTCATTTTCCACTCACGGTCGTGCGTAAGGGTCACCTGTCTGCGGCACTATCCTGCAGCTCCAGAGTCCGAGGAGGCGTGTTCTGTGCGTAAACTGCGCGTCGACGTTGTACGTAAGCTGCGCGAGGACGGAAAAACAGATGAACCAATCAGCGCGCGGTGCGTTCACTGCGCACAGGAATATGTACCTTTGAATTGACCAGCCAGCTGTTTTTTGGATAAATAAATACCTCTAAATAATTTAAGGACTGCAAAAAATAAGAGATTTATATATTAAACATTAAGCGCGTGCTGTTGTTACGTCTGTGCTAGCAGACCACTGCTGTAAAATTCCCAATACTTATAAAATCTTAGAAAACTTACTTAAACCATATTTGTTTATTTTATAAAATAAAAAATTTAAAATCGAAATTATAAGCTATGTTTAGCGGTTAAAAATATCACCAACTGCACGATCTGCACCATGGAGCTGTTCATGGACCGACACTTTGTCCTATTTAAAAAAAAAAAAAAAAAAAACTATGGCTCCATCTAGTGTTGAGTTTGTTCACTGTGAAAAATAAATAACTCACTGTAAAATCCATCCTGTATCAAATGTCACTGTGTTCTACTACAAGGCAGAAGTTAAGTGTAGAAAAGTAAAAAAGCATAGCTTGACTAACATGAGTCAGGCCTATGTTTTCAGATAAAATACGATGTGCATCGGTCAACATTTTATTCAGCTCTTACTTCAATGGAGAAAAAATACAGTATAGCCTACTTCATGATAATCATTATAAAAGAAAAAAGTGCCACTTTTAATGTCCCAATAGACCTATAGGCTCTAAAGCAATATTTTTTGTCTATGTCTAGTCTGAAGTGCTTGTACATTTATTCACTTAAATAAATTCATTTTTGTTATTGCATCTTTCAAAAACATTATCTTATGTAGCCTTTTTATATCCAATGAGCTGGACGTGTCTGTATTTTGTTAGATATGTAGATATACAAGTAAAATTGAAAGAAATAGGCTATAACAAAACTTTCTGTCTAACTAGTTCCCTAACTTCAGAAAATATACTCAATAATAGTCACATCAACCACCATTATGTAACACTTTCCATTGAAAAAAACATACAAACAAAATGTAGAAACACAGTAAATAAGTAAATAAATACAGTATAATGAGCCAGAGGTGCTGCACGTTACGTTTCTGTCCACTAGGTGTCACTGTTGGTCACCATAAACCACAATATGGCTCAGTTCCCAAGATGCACAAGATGTGGGCTCTGTGTTGTTGTTGTTGTTGTTTGTAGCATTATAAATTGTTTGGGAGATAAAGTATGTGAGTATTCTGTAACAATGTCTTCATGTGATGACATAGTCTTGTTGGAAAGAGTCAGTAAAATGATAAAACTAGTAGTGCTGGGGGTCTTTTTAGGGGCTCTGTTGCTGGTTCTGTTTACGGAGGTGGGCTTCAATCTCATGCCTGAAGAAGAGCATGCCCAGCTGCCCGTGTGAGGCTTCGTTCATGGCCTTGGACTGCATGCACATACGGTACTGGTCTGGGGGAAGCTCATCAGCGCACTGCTTCTCGTGCCACAGATGGAACAGTCCACGTGAGGGAGCGCGCACTACCAGAAGGTTACTATGAAGATACTTTCTGTACAGGTGGACGTCCTCTCCTCCCCAGCCTTTGATGTCGATGTCGAAGCCCCCTGAAAGAACAACAATATTTACATGTTCTGGACTGATCTACTGCATGAAACTGGTCTAAACAATTCAGCCACCTTCTATGTCCACCTCTAAGAGTTACAAAAATGTCATAAACAAACATTTCTTGTGAAGATGCACTGATATTACTAGTTAGTTACTAGATAGTTTTTAATCACATTGCATTTTCTGCACGTCAATCAAACATTTCCAGACTGTTGGATTGAAGGGATGGACCAGTTCTATGGCCACCACTTTCACCAGATATCACACCTCTGGATTTCTTTCTATGGCACTATGTTACAGATACTGTGTATGGGACAAAGATACAGGGCAAAATATACAGATTTGACTGCAAACCATTGAGGCTACGAAACAGTGAACATGGCAAGAAATCCAGCCCCGTCTTAATGTGCTTCATGTGACTAATGGAGCCCACTGTAAACCACTGAGTACAGTAGAACAAGTCTGATTAAGATATCTTATCAACTGCACATTTTTTAAACTGTAAAGAGACTTTATGGACACCCTGTATATCTGCAATAGTAATGTCAGCTCATATTACCCCCACTATATAGCAAAATGTGTATATTTTACTTGAACTTGTTGTTAGCATAGCAAAGCAAGATATATAATACAACCGTCACAGAATATTTGTCAGTTTGCCTCCACAAGCCTGGGTATTCTTATCAATGTGACCAGTGTGCAGCTTGTGTTGGTGTGGAGTCTTCCAGCTTTATTCCTTCATTTCTTGTAGGAATTCCATGAAACTGTGTTGTATGAAAGGTTTTTATTCTGTACTCCTTAGTTTAAATCCTAATTTTATGATGATTATTAGTGATAATTTATGTTCTGATTAGTTTTATTGTACTTTTAATGTCTTTCTTATTCTGTGATTCACCTTGAATTGCTTTGTGTGGAAATTGTGCTATACAAATAAACTGGCCTTGCCCTGTCTTGCGAATCCTTTTTTTTGTTTCCTTCTAAACCCGCATTGTTTTGTCATGAGGTGGACTGGTGGTATGTCAGCAAGCACAATAAGATCGGGCATGTTCAAGCCTGAGTCTTTACGTGTGTGAACAACCTGTCAGCTTTTGCATACGCCTCACACTTCCCTTTGTTATTGATTTCTTTGTGTTATTCTGTGTATCTGGGACTTGAGCAGCAGCCGCAGGTCAGATTAAATTAAGAATACAGGGAAGACGTGACATTCATTGTTTATTTTATAAGCTCATAATGTCCCCAAGATCAAATATGCATCCTGGCCAAAAATAACAAAAACTCTACGAGGACCACACTGTATTTTAATTTGTGGTGAATGGTTTGTGCATGGATTTGTTATAAAATGGCCCAAACTATTAATTACTCAGTGATAAAATAAACACATTGTGGCTATGCTACTACAGAAATACTACTCTGAGTTGTTACAATGCTGCAGTTCCTGTTCCTCTTATTATTTAATCCTATTTACCTATGTTGATGAAGTCCGATCTGTACTGACAGGTCATGCCAAAACCAAAGTCTCTCCAGAAGCCTGTATCTTTCTTTATAACCTGCAGAAGAAATCAGAACAATTAACACCATCTCCAACTACAGTATAGAAAAACATTCACTCACGCACTTATTCATACTTGGGCAAGAACAACGCACTGGGATTACTGATTAGATGGGATTTGAACCATCAACCTTGAGGTAATAGGGGATCTGCTTATCTAAGAAATAACTTAGTAGCTATGCATGGGCTTCAGACTTGTAACTTGTAAACTACTTCTAATTGGAAAGGTTTTAGAGCTGTGCATGAGCTAGGAAATAGCTTAAAGCAAAATGCAGGTTGTGACATTTTTTTTTACAGGTGAGACTCAAAGAGATTTTATTTGTTACCAGCTGTTGCTCGACTGGTGGGACATGTTCACTGCTTCCGTAGATGAGAGCGGGGTTGTACTGGCTGAACAACACGGGGTAGAAGACCTTTTTACCTGGAGACAAAACACATTCAGTGATCATTTTGTACCACTTGACGTCAAACATGTGGCTGTGTATGTTCAGAATACCAGACTGTGTGTTGAGTCGGCAGGTGTTGAGGAAATCAGCAGTGAAGTAGATGTCTACATCACAGAAGAACAGCAGGACGTTGCCTCCTTTCCAGGCTCGGGCCCCAAAGTCTAGTCCTCTTCCTCTGGAAAACTCCTCATTGAGCTGCAGCAGTGTGTAGTTCTTAAAGTTTACTTCCCTGTCAGAAAAAAAGAAAAATAATGTTTGTGATGTCTGTGGAATCCCTCAGTCGTCCAGGTATGATCCATAGTGACAGAAAAATTTCAATCCGTCAATTTGGGCTCTCTTTTTCATGGGGGCCCAGCTTAGAATGCAATACAAGTAGAAACAAAACAAAAAACAAACAAATATACAAGTCCATATAAAACATTAAAGACAGGTGCAGGTGTGAGTATAAAAGCTCATTACCAGATTATTAAATTGTGATTGTGTCACCAAGGCAAAACAGCAAAGCAGCAAAAGCCTTTGTCCCGTCTCAGTTCTGACGTGGCTAGTCGTGCACATTATGCAGGCATGTGATCTGGTATTAAATGTTCCAGTATCAATGAATGACATGCACATGAAGTATTCTGGCACTCCCTTACAGATACAGTTCATATAATGCTGCTCTCATCTGACAGACAGACATGGATAACCCACTTTTTTTTTTTCTTTTTTTTTTTGAGCAGCGAAACGTCTTCACTCCTACAATTTTTTGACAGATTTGATTTTTTCTTTTACTAATGTTTGTGATATTGTTGTTTATTATTTTCTTGCAGAGTAGCTTTGTTGATAACACATTACACCATTGAGAGGAAGTCACTATGGAGAGCAGGGGAAAAAATGACAATTGCTGGCTCAGGCTCAAAACCTGAGCTGTGTTTGAGCTCCTGGATGTGCACAACACACTGTATCAAGAGAGCCGTCAAAGAAGACTAGAATAAGATTAGTATGTGGCACAGAAGATCCCTCGAGCCAAAGTAATCTTAACACACATTACATTGATAAGGAGGAGACATGTTTAACTCCCAGCATGAGGCCAGTGATAGAGAGCGTAAATAGAGCAGCCGGAACAACAAGACCCTTTCTTCCTAAGTCATTCTGGGTCGCACCGAAAGTAAAGAGAAACATCTGTGTCCAGATGTACACAGCTGTGGCTTCTAATTTAACCATAACAACTTGCTCTGTTAGTGACTAATGCCTACCCACACCAACACACACACACATTTCAGATATAACACCCTGAGAGAAGCTGCATCTAGGGCACCGCAAACAAGACCAAGCCTCCATTGTTATTGTGGTGTAAATGCTAGAATGGAAATTGCTAGACAAAGGTGGGCATGAACAGACAGACATACCAAGAGGGGTTTGTTGCAGGAAGGATGAGCCGGAAACACGGTTAGCCTGTTCTTAGCTCCGAGGCAGATTAAATTATTCCCTGTGTGATTGGTATGCATTAAACTACTTGAACTGCTTTGGAAAGACTACTGTTTTGCTTTTCAATTTCGAATATTCATAATATTACTTGCGATTACAGGCACCCACATATAAACCATTTCAACACGTACTTGCTTAATCATTTTTTTTCCAGCTGTAACAAAAGCTACTACTATTTAGTGAGCAGTTTATAAATACAAATCGGACTCCCCTGAGAGCTGGGCCCACCACTGGCACTTCAACTGACCACAGATGGCTCACAATCTGCACATTAACACATTTTTGTCTCATTTTTGTCAACATCAACACCAACTAAATACACAGAGTTGGCTGTAAGACCACAAAATGTTACATGTAAGCAAAAGTAAAAGTACTTAAATTAGCATGGGGACTCATCACGTCTCAGCATGTTAATAAACCGATAAACTGTAACCACAACTCCCCACTGTGAAAATGTCTGTGTGCATATTTGAGGATGGCATTCATAAATTATTCAGCAGACTTTACAGCTGCACTATTTTCCTGATTACACATCTTATTTACTAGCAAATATAATCAACTATGCTTCCCAACACAAAACCGATTTAGCACCCAGTAATTGCGCAGTAAGTAGTAAAGCCATGGCTATTTCAGTAATCACAGCAGCACATTCCCTCCATCACTTAATCTTCAGTTATTATTATTATATTAGATTTTCCCGTCTGCTGCCACTAGCGCCAGCAAAGAGTCTCAAAATAAGTGCATTTGTTAACTATAAGCAAATTAGTGGCTACATTGTAAGTGTGAGCGCATAGGAAACTGTGTCATCATAACCATGAGGCAGTGCAGTGCAGTCAAGTAGCATTTTAACAGAGCAACCTGATCCTGTTAGTTCTGCTCGAGGCTTTTCTCCCACTCTGCAAAGCTTGGTTTCTCCCTGAATCAGAATTGTATTATTTTTATTTAAACAAGACTCAATCTGACAGCAGTTGTGCATTTTAATAATAAAAAATAATCATGTACTGGAGTTATATAGCACCTTTCAAGATGCCCAGTGTGCTTCATGTGGCATTATTCACTCACTCCACATTTATGTGATGGTACAGTTGAAATAAGAACACTATATGCATTATATAAAAAGACACATACGCTTTTTTTCTACTGTCTGATATAAAATCTGACTAAACCTTTCCTGTTTTAGGTCCATTAGGATTACCAAACGTATTTCTATTTGCTAAATGCCAGAATAATGAGAGAAGGATTTTTTTTTTTACTTCCTTCAAAGGCAGAATTTTGCATACAGTAAGATTACATGCTTTTAAACTATTTGGGAAATCCAAATGATGATGTCATGTCTTTGGAAGTTTCTGATTAATGGAGACGTACCTGTGGATGTATTTGAAGCACACCTGAAACACACTGCTTCTTTGTGTAACATCATGGGAAAGTCAAAAGAAATCAACAAGTGTGGTTCATCTTTGGTGCAATTTTCAGATGCTGAAGGTGCCACGTTCATCTCTTCAACAAATTATACACAAGTATAAACACCACGGGTGTAAACAGCAGCCATCACACCACTCAGGAAGGAGACAGGTTCTGTGTCCCAGAGATGAACGAGCTTTGGTCCAAAATGTGCAGATCAACCCAAGAACAAAAACAAAAGACCTTGTGAAGATGCTGAAACTGTGTCATTATCCACAGTGAAACGAGGACTGTACCGACATGGACTGAAAGGCAACTCTGCAGGAAGAAGACATCACTCCAAAAGAAACAGAAAAAAAAAGCCAGATTACAGTTTGAAAATGAAAACAAGGACAAAGACTTTAATTTCTGGAGACATGTCCTGTGGTCTGACAAAACTAAAATTGAACTGTTTGGTCATAATGAGCTTTGTTACGTTTGGAGGAAAAAGGGGGAAGCTTGTAAGTCTGAGAACACCTGTCACCCAACTGTGAAATACGGGGGTGGCAGCATCATGTTGTGGGATTGTTTTGCTGCAGGTGGGACTGGTGCACTTCACAAAATAGATGCATCATGAGGAAAGAACATTATGTGGAAATACTGAAGAAACATCTCAAGACATGAGCCAGGAAGTTAAAGCTTGGGCACAAATGGTTCTTCCAAATGGACAATGACCTGAAGCACTCTGCCAGACTGGTTACAAAGAGGCTTAAGGATAACAAAGTCAGTGTTTTGGAGTGGCCATCACAAAGCCATGAATTCTATTGAAAATGTGTGGGCAAACCTGAAAAGGCATTTGACCCAAGTCCTACAGTTTTCAAGGCAATGGTACCAAATACAATGAAATGTATGTGAACATCTGACCCTGAAGAAAGTAATGAAAAATTGTCAAAAAAAATTCCTTCTCTCATTATTGTGGCATTTAGCAAATAGAAATAATTTTGGTAATCCTAATTGACATCAAACAGTTAATGTTTAGTCTGATTTCATGTCAGACAGTGAGGAAAAAAATGTGTCTTTAGTTATAGTGTATGTAAACTTCTGAGTTCTACTGTATAAGCTACTATTATAGCCACACCTGCCCCGGGGTAGACTAATGGAGGTGAGGCTGTCAATCTGCGTCATCAGCCCCTCTGGCCGCCATCACCAACACTCACGCCACATACTAGGCAGCGTGGGTGAAGTGTCTTGCCTAAGGACACAATGACAGCTTCCATTAGAGCTTTCGTTTCCCACAGTGGCACCTGCTTTTTCCCACTTGTCTCCGATCCAAGTAGTAACCAGGCTCGACCTTCCGATTTCAGATGAGATCGGCACATTCAGGTATTAAGAGGAACTGAACAAACCTCCAACTCATCCTATACTTTAAAATTTTTAAACAACTAACAACATATTTTCATCCAAAACGCTCATGAATCTGTATTTTCTAAAGCACATATGTCTGACTTTGTTTCTATTATGCATGCTCTGTAACAGTACAAACTGGCTGACATTAAACACGAGCCGTCCCACGAGGAGAGACATTTAGGATCTTTCTAATGGGAATTGCTCTCATAAAGGGCACTTCAGACTCGTTTTTGTGCCACTTGGCAAACCTTTACAACACCTGCCACAGTAAATGGGGGACTGGTTTTGCAGAGGATTACAGCATTTTGTAACTGAATACAATCAGTTTTTTTCCCCCATTATGCACGGTTTGTGACTGATGTGATGTGCTGTTCTGTTCAAAATTAATATAAAATAGTTAACTGTAAAATGTGTATTCATTTTCACTATTCTCATGTATTATTCTCATACATTTTCAGCTCTTAAATGTCTTATTATCAAACAGTGACGATTCTAGTATTTCGACCATTTTAGTAATTCAAAAACATACATGCAGTAGTGGAAGAAGTACTCAGTTTTGTTACTTAAGTACAGATACTGGAGCAAAAAATACTTAAGTAAAAGTATAAGTATCACATTAAAAAATCTACTTACGTAAAATTAGTAACGTACATGTTTTAAAATGTATTTAAAGAGTAAAAAGTAAAAGTATTTCACGCAGATTTTGAGCGTAGTGTTAAACAGAAACAACTGAATCAATCATTTTTTCTGGCTATTTTAATTTTTTGTATATATTTTTGATTTGCTTAAATTATGAGTGTGTTAAAAATAAACTCTCAGCCTTTCCAGCAGCTCTCAGACAATAATAAAAAAAAAACTTTTACTTTTCAGTGCTGTTCAGGATGTAGTGGAGCAAAAAGTACAGATACCTGCTCTCGAATGTAGTGCAGTAAAAGTAAAAATATCCACTTTCAAATGTACTTACGTTAAATTTTACTTAGGTACAGTACTTTACTACAATCCACCACTGCATAAGTTTAATTATCATCCTTTTCCTCTGTATAACGGCTCTGTTTGTTTGATAGTATCCACCTTTATGAGCTGTCACAGAGGACGTCAACCTGTCCGTGAGCTGAAATAAAAGCTGTGATCACATGAAAGGCAGCAGCACCATCACTAGAAAGAGAATAGTGAAGCTGTGAGACATGTTACCTTTAATGAGAACATCATTTTCAGCTTCAAAAATCTGACCTCTATTTCGTCTCATCTTTACATCTCAGTCAAAGCAACATGTTCCCCTCGTGTTTTTTCTTTGCATTCGCATTAATTCTGATCGGTACACCTTTAAACGCTTAAGCTTCCCATACTTTACACAGACATCCTTCTACACAGATGCTCTTGTTGTGTACTTTGAGCTCAGAAATGTACACCAATCCCAAAGGAGTAGTGCTGGTGCTTTGAAGTAAGGCTGTGTAAGTGATAAGCAGTTCAGCAGATGGAGCAGGGAAGAAAGTATATAAACATAAATATTTTAAACATGGAGTATCCCTGAGTGGCTGTAGGTCCTGTATTTAGATATTGTCATTAGATATTGTCATTAGTCATTTCAAGTTCTTGAGATGGCTAAATCCATACACACAAATTAAACCGCAGACCCCGGTATATATTCTCCAGCTCACTATGAAGGGAATCAATATTTAACTAAATCTGTGTAAAAGAGGCTGCACACTCTCTTTATTTATGGTCAGTATTCGATCCAGGGACAGGTACTGAACACATCACAGTAACATTGAAGGCTGCCTCGCAATACGCAGAAACGAACTTCATTAATATAATCATACAGGGCGTCCAAAAAGGCTAAAATCTATCACAAAGGCAATTGCTAAGATATCTGAATCAGACTTGTTCTCTTGTGCTCAGTAGTTTCCAAAGTTTTTGACCTCGTTTATTGCAAATCTATGTGGGCTCCATTAGTCACATGAAGCACATCAAGACGGGGCTGGATTTCTTGCCATGTTCGCTGTAGCAGAGCCTCATCAGTGGTTGCAGTCGCATCTGTTATCTTGTTGTTTAGTTCAGTAATGTCCTGTATCTTTGTTCCATACACGATATATGTTTAAAATAGCTTCATAGAAAGAAATCCAGAGGTGTGATTTCTGGTGAACGTGGTGCAAACAGAACTGGTCCATCCCTTCAATCCAACGATCTGAAAATGTTTGACTGAGGAACTCGCAAACACACAGACCTCACTGTGATGATTAAAAACTTTTATAGCCACAACAGAACAAAATCTAATTAATAAATCTTATCACTTGCGTTTGTAATTAAATTTTAAACTTCAGACTTTATGGACAACCTGTATATGGTTATGACAAAACCTATGCGACAGATAAAGCTCGTCTAATCTGAAAGAACCAGACCGGATCCAAAGTTTGACGAACAACTGCGGCACACGGGTATGACTATTAAAGACAAAAATGCAGGACTGAGTGAACACAGGCTGATAAACTCACATAATCCACAGTTAAACTATTAAAACAATTTGTGGTGATTGTAAGTGGGTGTTTCCGAGTATCATGCTGGTTTCTGTGCTTACAGCTAAAACCATGGGATTGTGACTCTATTTAACGTGATTTTCCGGTAACTTGATGTGTTTGTAAACCAAATAACAAACCCACAGATTTCCACAGAGGAGACAGGCTGACAGGTAATGATGCTGTCACTGCTCAGAGCCAGTTTTTCAGACTATGTTTCAAGATTCAGCCGATGAATGATGAATGTTGTTTCCGCATCACAAACAAACCCAGAGTTGTGTTTTGGTTCATTGTTAAACATAAAACCTGCATATTTAGGCAGTGCTCTTCTATCAAACTGAAAACATTCTGCTCCACCTTGTGATGTCATCGTGTGGTAATACAGGAAGTGCTCCACTCTGTTTTTAAACTCCACACACCTTCACTACAATCATGTGGATTATTTCAGACCTGGAATTTCCCATTTCTGCTAAACAAAAGGTCAAAGGTAACTTTTAACTTGAGAACGACAGTACCACTACATGACATCACAAGGTGGAACAGAGCATTTTGAGCGTTGGCGATGCAGACAGACTAATAATAAAGGATTCCTCAAACTTGTGACTCAAAACACAACTACAGGTCTGTTTTTGATGAGCTAACAGCATTTTAAAACATGGTTTAAAGCTCATAAGAATCACTTTTGTGTAATATGGGACCTTTAAAATGAGATGCATACTATATCAGATTAGTGTATTTAATGAGACTTTCTTGCAGCACCAGGCTAAATTCTGAATCATTTAGAAGGATGTTTCATTAATTTAAGCATTTCTGATCAATACAAATAGGCAGCGTCTGTGGTAATTTTGCATGAGTGTCTTGCCAAGTGTGTGGGTTTGTTGCAGGTGATTCATAGCACTGTATGGATAAGCTACAATATTTCTAATGCCAGTGCAATGAAGATGTGTGGACCATGCAATTAACTTTTTTTTCGCTACTCAAAGTTTCCCAAAACTTTGAATTATATTTCTATTTTTATATTTGAGAGAGCATAAAACACACCGACACCGATGCTCTGTGATAGTGGAGAAAGACTCAAAGCCGGACAAAAGGACCAGAGAAAAGCAACAGTGGCTGTAGCAGGTATCAGTAAATGTTTGGAGCTGCAGAGTCCATATGGCGGCACATGAGTCAGTCACATGATTGCGGGTGTGCTGTCATTTATCTGTGTCATCTGTGAAGGTGGCCGTAACCTCAGAGCACACTTCTAACTGTTCCATTATCATGGGATAGTCGGATGGTGGCAGCAGGATGCCATGCCAGAAAGTGTGCCTCTGTGGTTTGGGTGAACAAGAGCTCACTGCACAAGAAGCAAATACATCTCTGCTATGCAATTGGCTCAACTCAGTTTTTGAAGCAGTCTATAAGAGACTATTTAAAAAAAACTGCCAGAATACTTCACCTACTTGTAAATCATTGATATCACTGATCTTGGGACAACGGATGGAAATTAGCCTTTGGCTGTAATCCGGTGTGTTTATGTTCATGTTGAATCTTGTCTGTTCATTCACATCCATTATCCCAACCAAATAAATAAATAAATTAAATACTGGAACATTTAATACCAGATCACATGACTGTATAGAGAGCCGCACCAGAACTGAGACACAAAAATAAAATACACTTCAAAGAAAGCAGCAGAACTGGTAAGTTGGTGACTCAGTCGCAATTTAATAATATGGTAACAAACTTTTATGCACAAACCTGAACCTGTTTTTGATGTTTTATATGGACTTTTTTTTTCTGTTTGTATTGTATTTTAAACAGGGCGCCCATGAAAAAGAGCCCAAGTGCTCTCATTCGGTCCCCCTGTACAGCTAAAGATAATAAATAAATAAATAAAATACATTTACAAACTTATATGATGTCTTAAACCTACCTGGAGGTGTTCTCCAGAATGCTGCGGACTTCATTAATCTGATCGTTGCCAAAATACACCACAGTCAGATGCACGCGGCCGTCCTGCCGCACACAGACTTCCCTGTAGACACACAGCAGGCAACATCACAGGTGAGAGCAACACAAAGTGGAAACATTTGCAGATTATTAGACAGCTCCTGTCTGAACTGAAACACATTGGTTCACTGAAAATAAGAAGAGCTTTTCAGGGCTTTATGGTGACTTGTTGAAAGTGACACACGCCTGCTGAAAACGTCTCCCCTGTTTTCACCAAACACTGACACTTAGGAACCACACAACACAAATCTTGAGAGAATATTTTTGTATGTTTGCATCAATGCATCACTCTGAATCTGATAGTAGCCTGCTGCTATTTTCAGATTTCATGGTAAAATAATCACGTGATAGAGAAGACACACATTTGAATATTATCAACCACTAACCCTAAGACCTTAGTTTCAGTTTTCTGCAGCTAAAACCTGGAACAGTCTTCCTGAAGATGTGAAACATGCCTCTACTTTGACTATGTTAAATTCAGGCTCAAACGGTTCTGTTTAGTTGTGCATATGACTGAAAGGTTTTTATTCTGCCTCTTGTCTTTTAATGTTCATGTTATGATGATTCTTTGTGATTATTTATGTTTTCATTTGTTGTATTGTGATTTTAATGTCTTTCTTATTCTGTAAAGCACTTTGAGTTACTTTATGTGCTGTACAAATAAACTTGCCTTGCCCACTCAGTCCAGAGTAAATGCACTCTGCATCTGCTTTTAATGTAGCTAAGGTAAAAAGTGCTCAGTGACAGGCCAGGTCTTTCATGTGCGTCTACATCTTACCATAGTGTACATGAGCCACGGCTGCTCTGCCCAGAAGGCCATTTAGCATGTAAAATACAAGAAGAGCTGTGATCAGCACCAGCAGGGGCCATGGTCCAATAAATCACCAACGTTTGGAAGGATGTTTTTTCTTCACTCACAGCGACAGAGTGCACAGCTCAGGGTTTAGCTCTGATGACTTCACTCACTTTTTTTAATATGAATGAGGTTACTCTGTACACAGACACTATGTACTGTCCTTTTGTCTCACTCAGCAAAACACACATTTATAAATATAATGTCTGAGTCTGTGTGATGATATAAGGGATAAGAGAAAATAACACTGTGACACATTTTCCATTAGTGAAAAAAAAAGTAGATAGATATACAGGGCGTCCTTAAAATCTCTTTACAATACTGCAATTGATAAGACATGTTAATCAAACTTGTTCTATTGTGCTCAGTGGTTTACAGAGGTTTGGGCTCATTTAATCCACCTCTATATGGGCTCCATTAGTCACATGAGGCACATCAAGATGGGGCTGGATTTCTTGCCATGTTCATTTTAGCAAAGCCTCATCAGTGGTTTCAGTCACATCTGTTATCTTGAGGTTTAGTTCAGTAAAGTCCTGTATCTTTGTTCCATGCATGATATCTTTAAAATAGCCTCATAGAAAGAAATCCAGAGGTGTGATTTCTGGTGAACATGGTGCAAATAGAACTGGTCCATTCCTTCAATCCAATGGTCTGGAAATGTTTGACAGAGGAACTCACAAACACACAGACCCCAATGTGATTAAAAACTTTTATAACCACTGAGTACAACAGAACAAATCTAATTAATAAATCTTATCACTTGTATCACAATTGTAAAGAGACACCCTGTATATGCTGCAGATGCATTCAAATATGCTTAAAGATAGAGAGTTATTCTAACCTGAAGTTGTACATGAACTGTTTGAACTTGTCCGTACGCCTGGACAGAGGGACTATGATGTTGATGGGAGTGTTTGAAGTGTCCACTCTCTCGTTCTTCACCTTCATGAGCGGCCCAAACGGTCTGAACAGCACCAGGCGTCTGAACTCATGAGCCCCCTCTCCTCTGAAGGTCAGCTCATATAGTGTCCCTTTGTCCTTCTCTGTGCGTGTAATACCTGCACATAAAGATGCAACAATGTAAGAGTAACACTTTACACAATACAGATAACAGAGATCTGAATGACTCTAGATATTGGACTTTTATATTTCTGTTTTTATAAATGTGTAAAAGTAAGCTATTTTCCATTTCTGATGTGAATGCACTGCAATTACAGTATAATGCTATTACCTGAAAGTGTAAGCAAATGTTAAATAAGCCTGATAATATGAGTTGAGTCATTTTTTATGAGCAGATACTCTTTTAGTATTGACACTGCACCTGTATCCCATCCCTGAAATCCACTCTGATCTGATTTAGAATTTAATTCATTCTATGCACTTTGTCATAGCTATAGCAATATCCTGTGTGCTCTGTGCATCTAATTGGTCTGACTGACTCATCCTGTATGTGCGCTACTGCTGCCAGGCAAAAATCCTTTGGAAAAAAGACAACACTATCAGCAAAAGCTTTTGATCTCATCCACAGCAGATTTCCTGTTGATATAAAGAGTTGTTGCATGCTAGTGTAACTAATGGTGACTTATTTAAATGACACAGAGGAGGAAGTAAGTAGTAAAAGCTTAGTGCAGAGATATTAATTGTTAAGACAGTGTAGATAGAGACTGTTAAAATAATAGGAAAGAGTGAGTAGAGTGAGTGAGTCAGATGACAATGCGAAAAGAGAAATAAGATTCATTCTCTGATAAGCATCCTGTTAAACCAGCCAGCTTCCTGTGATAGGGGCACCCATTTCCTCAAAAGATATGATGCGGTTCAATTTCCGAAATATCATAAACAATTTACAAACAGTGCCTTGGACCCTTCCTGTGACATTCTGACCATCTCATCAGCTTAATGTTCCGGATGTGGCCATTACCTTGAAATGTAAACCAAGGTGGTGCATGTAAGTAGGATGCACATGGACATAAAGCACATTTGCATTTAGGAGGGCAAGATGCTCCTATCCTTTGACTCACATCCTCTGACCCAGGTGTACACTACTCATGTTAAAAACTCACTCACTCTGATTCTGACCTTCAAAGAGCGCATGAACCCATCCGTAAATGCCAGTGTGTAGGAGATGCCCCACTGAGAATGAGGATCAGCTGTGTTCATTTCCTGTGGCTAAGACTGATACGAAACAGAGGGAGCAATAACAATGTGATGACTGCTACATCAAACACCGAATAACTGCA
The DNA here is from genome assembly GCA_019594935.1 of Periophthalmus modestus. Lineage (NCBI taxonomy): Eukaryota > Metazoa > Chordata > Actinopteri > Gobiiformes > Gobiidae > Periophthalmus > Periophthalmus modestus. The sequence continues at coordinate 85,640 of JAIEZT010000028.1, read as the reverse complement.
TATCTCTCATGTTGTTCAACAAATACAACTTCAAGTCTATTTGGAACATTTTACTATAGAACAACACTGTTTTAATATAATATTTGTGATCATAAAACTCACCCTCCATGAAGTCCGAGGGTGTGTAGACTTTATTGTTTTGTGTCTTCCCGTCCTGCTGAGATGGAGGTGTGTTGAGGTTTTGCAGAGCCAGTTCGAGCACTTCCACAAGGTCATCCCTCTTGTCCCGCCTGACAGGCTTCTCCTCTGGGTGCCGTGTCAGACCCATCTCCAGCTGGTAGACCCTCTGCAGCGTAAAGCTCTCAAAAGGCACAACTGCATACTCACTGGGGAATCTGCTTCCACTGCTCACCTCCGCCTTGGACAGCTGGCTTTTGAGAAACTCCTGAATGTCTGCTTGCTGGCTCTTTGCCCCCTGACCCTCTCCTCCACCATTTGACCTGGTCCCAGCCTCCTGCCCCTCTGTTAGTCCCTTCTTCAGACTCTCCTGCACCCCTTTGAGCTGCTGGCTGCGCTCCTGCAGCGCCTCTTTCAGCTGGGCTATCTGCTTTTTCAAAGACGAGATGTGAACTCGATGCTGCTCCTCTCGTTCTGTGAGAAGTGCTTGGTAAGACTGCACACCTGCTGGACCGCCGCTCTGAGGGGGTACTGCCCCCACAACCCCAGTCCCGCCGGTCCCCGTCTTGACGCCCGGCCGTGTGCCCCCCATGCTTGCGTGGTTGTGTCCCGACCTGGGTAAAGCATGACTCATGGGGGGGTCGTCAGAGTGAGGAGGGGGCTGCAGGTCATCACATACAGCAGTGACAGTGAACAGCAGATTAGAATCAGGACGCCCCCAACACGAGACACCCAGGCCAGCAGTCCACGCCGCAACATCTCTGCTTCTAACATGAAAGTCCTCTGTCTGAGTTTCTTGTCCAAAACCTCATGTAACGTCACACACTCGGGTCACAATATGAGCCCATGTGCTAATCTTTTCCATCAACAGTGTGTAGGCGAATTGCTTATCACTATGAGCTCATTCTGCCTGAATTAGGTCATTTCCAGAGTTACACATGTTGGAAGTGCTATCTCACATTGGTCAGAAGCTCGGTCCATTTTCCAGATGATCCAGTACCAGACAGGACCGCAGACGTCTCCCCTGACTCATGATGGACTCTCACTCACAGGGAATGGCTTGTACTTCCTGTCTACCTTTGCGCTGCCTTTTTCTTCTACATGATGACACATGGCTGCGAGTGATGCCGACTGATGCTTGAAACCCGCTATGTTCCATTATGAGGCAGATGTGTGGATGGAAGCACAGGTATTTCCACAGACCTGAGAGTGGAAAAGATAACAAGGTTAACCAGAAAAAACACAGGCCTCATGCCAGTTTTAAATTGTGTGGGATTTTTCTATTAGTTTACATTTCATTTTAGCTCTGAGTAAAGACAACATATGCATAATGTCATACTATCTACACATCACAAAATTATACAATGGAAACTTTAGCTTTTAATGGGTAATGACTAATATCTGTGTTCATAAGCAGCATTTTAGTGGCTGTTCGAATTACTATAACACATTCAGAGATTTTGTTTGCAAAAGAAAAAATAACTGCCCAAAACTGTCACAAATACAACATAGACAAGATAGAGACAATAGCTGTGTACAACAACATGTGTCCTAAAGATGTTGGAGACTACTGACATCACAATAAGTGCTTTAGAAATGTCAATTATAAAGAAAATGACTCAAATGGATAAGATGCTTTTTCCTACACATCTGAATTTGGCTTCAAATTAGCTCACTCTGCAAAGATGTGCCGTGTTTGCGTTACTGTACATATCTCTGAATGTATCTTTGTGTACAGCCGCATTCCCCACACAGGCAGGTCTTTGACAGCACTGCTCCGAGCTGTGTCCACTGAAAGGATTAGTATGTGGTACAAATGAATGCAAGGCTGTGCAAAGTCTAAGAGACGGTTTTATCAGGTACAACAAGGCATCCCTCCAGCCGGACCTCCAGGCTGACAGGAAGAATGTCGGAGGGGAGTTCTCTATAGGGAAAAGCGGTCTCCATAGAAGTGCACAGTTAAGAGATTCAACATGGCAAAGCCCTTTAATTACAGAGATATCAAGCAGCCACACATCCTCTCCAAAATATGTTAGAATGTTAATTATGTGGTGGCAATTTCTGCCCTTTGGTTCAGCAGAAAGACTCATTACACTGATATTCATATGATCAGCACACACGGGTACCCCCTGCAGTTTATCAAATCACTTACAGCTTCCGGCTTTTATGATAACCGATAATAACTATAATTACAACTATTCCATGAGATGTGTCCTCATAGAAACCAGGGCAATGTATTTAATTGACATAAAACGAAACATAGCCTTATACCACTTTACTTACGGCTATAATTTACAAAAGTATATTTCAGAAAATGTAGATTTGCATTACACAATTATAAATGGCATGTCTACTATAAAAACATACAAACCAAGAACTGTTCGTGTGGATCACTGCCGCTGTGTCTCTTTGTAAATTGTTGTTTTCAGGATCTTTTTCTAAATGTGTTATGACCACAGTGTGGATACAGACTCTGCAGAGCACCAATCACTATTGGAACGTAAGGAAAGGAGCCAAAGGACCCCTCATTAGAGACAACAGATTTATGAGATGTGGCCTTCAGTCAGTCACACCATCAAACCCCCAGGAGGGCACGGGCTGCGTTTTGGTTTTTGTAAGGGTGCGTCTTCCATCCCATTGTCTCTATCCCCTTACGTTCTAACATACCAAAGGACATAGTTTGCAATGTTTTCTCGTAATAATAATAATAATGATTTGTGAATCTCATTTGATCACATTGGTCTGTGCTGTTTACGCATCAGTCTTATTATTAAAAGCAGAAGACCACACACTTCAGTCCTCTCATCGTTGAGTAAGCAGAAGTTACTTCATTTGACATTTTTATGGTGAAATACCACCACTGTATGTGGCATAACCACAGAGTTATGTAAAGCTTTGATTATTCCCCTCTCACTCTCCAAAACAACACATGATACTATAATGCACCCCTGTGTCCAACAGCCTGAATGTTGTGTGAATGTTGTGAGAATTTGCCATAATGCAAAAGCTGAGTCAGTCTGAAAAGTAAAATGCAACTTTGTGCAGGTTCTTAAAAAAAAGTGTACTTTGTACTCTTCTTGTCCTCAAAGCAAGATATCATTCACACTTTCAACATAACAGGTCAAACAAAGGGTTATGAAGAAGGGACCATCATTTTTCTTTGAGAACACAAAAGCATGATTTTCTGTTGGAGTGTCACACTAGAGCAGCAGAAATGGCAGAGAGCCGTCAGACTGCCAGTGTCAGACTGTGTACATGCCCTCTTTGTGTTGTACAGTGTGCGCCTCTTAACCTTTCAAAGTCTCTGGTGATTGAGAAGTGACCCGGTGGCCTCTGCACACTCAAACATGTGCAGGGCGTCCTTGCCGTCTCTGCTGTTGAATGCATTCAAGCATCACTGCAAAAGGACTCTCAAACCTGAATGTATCAGCACCAGGCACTGTATGGCATTTGAAGAAGTAAAAGTTGAAGATTCTCTGGATGTTTGTGGTAAATTGACTGTTGGAGAAATGATGTGTAAGCAAAGGTCAATGCAGCTTTTTTTTTGGTTCTGTGGTGGTACCCTTTGTGTGCTACTGGGGCACACCCAGCACGGTCAATTTCATCACAAAATAGAGTTTCAGGTTTCGATTTCAACTATTTATTTGTGTTTTTTATCTGGGAAACTGTAATTTTGTGTTTGTCTTTTGAATTTTGCTTTATAAAACAGCCCGCGACCCAAATTGTGACATTATTACATCAAACATGAACTTGTGTAACAGTTGTGAGGTTTAAAGTCTGCCCCCCTGCTATCTTAACTATACCCATAAGGTGTATCAGAATGTCCCTTTTAGATTACACTACTTGAACAGATAAAACCATGTTAAACTCTTGGATGCCCTTGTTTATTTGCAGCCAGTTTCTCTCCTGATGCAAGTGCGACACAAAGTAGACACACCGCTTTTTATTATCTCTGTGCTTCTTCCAAGATTTCAGTGTTTTAACTTGTCCTGTGGCACTGTGAAGAAAACAAGAAGAATGTCTTTTGAACGGCCAGCAGCGATGACACCAGATAATGATACAAAGTGCACACGATTAAGATAAGTTTGAGTTAAAATCGCTACATTGTCAGCTCATCCCAGAGATCACTTAAGGCTAGCATTACATAAGCAAATGAACAGGAAACCCAGTTGAAGTTTGTAGAGAAAGGTGGTCTTTGAAGTTTGGTGTCCCCTCAGGTGATCTGCCTCCTATTCATTAGAGGCCGCTTTCCCCCGGAACCTTCGTGTCAATGTGCCATCTGGATGGAGTTCACAAAACATGTATTCTCCGCTACAAGAAAAGCCCCTTAACTTTGGCCAATTCTCATCTTGCTCTCTCCCAAGGCTCCTCAGAGTGCCTTCCTACTCCATATTTAGGGTACATTGATCCTCATGGGAGAAAATGGGTCAAGTGGATGGTCTGCTCTGCGTAGAACCATCTCATTAGGTATAATTATTGTTATAGTGTCTTTACAGCTCCAATCTGGCATAAGTGAATCTTTCTACATCCAGCCAGGGTTACTTAAGAACACAGCATAACCCACACAACACACTATTTTTAACAAGTTATTTCACTGATTAATCTTGAACTTCCATCATCCTTAGCTTTTCCTCTAGAGCAAACCATACATTCAATTCACTTGTATGTTAAAATGGCAGGTTTTTCAACTTACTGGTATGATAATTCATTTGGGCTGGATCTATTGTTCCTAAATTAGAGGCAAGGCAAGTTTATTTTTATAGTACAGTTCATACACAAAGTAATTCACGGTGCTTTACAGAATAAAAAAGACAGTGAAATCACAATACAACCATAAAGGCATAAATAATTACAATTAATCATCATAAAATTAGATTAAAGGAGGACAAAGTGCAGAATAAAACCTTTTCAGTCATACGCACAGCTAAACAGAGCCTAAAAATTGTCAAAGCATGTAGTTTTCAGCTACTGGTAAAGGTAAAAACAGATTCAGTCTCATTAAATGCATATGTACATGGTAAATATTCCACAGTAGAATGAAGGAACAGTTTTTTTTTCCTTAATCCAAAGCTCAACCACTCATGCTGTACTGTAAATAGCCATAGCACCAAGCAATAATAAAGAAAAGCACCCTGTAGTCCAAGTGAAAACTGCTTGTTAAGACATTTATAAAGGCCTATTATCTAAATTAGACTGGCACGCCAACAATATCATAGCAATTTGCTAATAAGAAGTGGAATCATTACATCAGACCGGTTAGAAACAAGTACTGGGTTATACTGCAATGTGATCCATGTAATACGAGAGTACATTCAGTCTCCACATACAGTAGTCTACAGACTGAGAACACACACAGACACTGCCTAACACAGTCTGACAGAATGAGGCATCTCAGCTCCAAGACATCTTATAAACCATTATCCGTCACCATGTTAATACATAATAAGACAGACACATTGCACAATAATAGCTTTTCAATGGACCATGTAAGATTCTTTCTCCTCTGCTTGCCTAACAGCCCAAATCCCCCTAATCTTTACTTCCATTATTCCCAACGGAGGAAAACAACTCCAGAACCAACACCAGCATGCTCAACAAACATAAACTGGTGTTTGTGAGGGCACTAAGCAGGATTAAAACCATTTTTCTCTCCAGCAGCTCTCATTGTGCGGGGTATTTGCACATGTGCCTGGCTGTCTGCATGTTTATTTTATGCAGGGGCAGGCAGCACTTATGATATCTAAATGTATATAGAAAATTACTTTACTTTAAGGTATTTTTTGTGATAAATTAGGCTATAAAGACCAAAAACTTAAAAACCTATTAAGGTACCTGTAGAATGAAAATACAAAACACACTGCTAAGTCACATAAGAGGAAACAATATTGACCTGTTAGAAGCTTGCAGTGATTTAAACTAAACAGCCACAGCTATGAATTGTTGATTCAAAATTCTATTATTGGAGATGAAACATGCTCCATACCATGATTGGCTCTAACATCTATTCTAACAGTAAATATGCAAACTTACCTTTAGTTCAGCGGGTGCACATGAGCAGTTCCTATATAAGTGAGAACACGTTTTGTGTTGTCCTGATGCGACAATCCCTTGCTGCCCGCAGACCTCCTTGTGTCTACTGCCGACACTCGTGGAGCGCACGAGCGGCAGAGCGCGTTTCAAGCGGAGAGCACGTCAAGCGCGCGACTCGACGCAGCAGAACGCGAGCGCACGGAGCGACTTCAAAATAAAAACCACTGACTTGTGATCGACTGTAATTCCAAACACAAAAGAAGATTAGAAGTTTTAGAATAAACATTATGTAACTGTTTAGTGTCTATCAAAAAGCAATCCAAACTTAAAATAATCTGGGGGAAAAAAAAACTGACTGAAAGCAATGCACAAATAGTAAATACTGTATTTTATTTTGAAGGTTTGCAGTACTTTCCTCCCTGTGTGTCTCCGAATCTCTTTACTCTCACTGAACGGGCAGCTCAGGTCACCCCCCACCCCCCCCGCCCCCTCCTCCCCCTCAATAAAGACTGCCTTGTTTAGTTGATTCAAGACACCGTTTCAACAGCAGCTAACACTACCGCCTTTCATTCTAACAACAAGTCAGAGTCCAAACGTGAAGTCAGTACAGACACTCATTCTAATCTAAAGTGGCCCTGTTAAAATGACAACTGCATCACAACCAGTGAACACAGCCCAGAGCTTAAAAGAGGTTAAACCAGGGAGGAAACTCACTCATGTTGTGTGTCCACTGACGGAAAATGAGTCTAATCAGCTGCACGAGGACAGGCGCTGGGACAGTCCAGTGTCTTAAATGAGGCAGCTACAGCGTTTCTACGTGTTTGTCTGAAAAACACCATTACACTACAAAAACAAAATGAGCTCAACTCACAACGCAGCTCAAACTAACAAAATTACCCCATATTTGAACGTTTTGAAAAAGTAAAATGAGAATGGTGTAACAACAGCGACCCCACGTGGTGAGATATCTAATTACAGTTTATATTTGACACATAAGCTGCATCACAGGAACTATTAGGAACTATATACTATGACCAGACCTGGACGACTGAGGGATTACACAGACATTACAGGAACTAAATAAGTCTTTTTTTTTTTCCTCAATAAAACACATATGAAGATTTTTAGGGGGTGTCCACCAGTTTCTATAAACAAAATGGTTCAAACTTTTACCAATGAAACTTTCTTAATGCTATGACTTGAGTAATAACATATTAAGTATGTGTAGACCTACTCTTACTTGAGGACGAAATATATTTGAATAAAAAACTTATTATTTTAAATGATTAGACCCAAAGCAAACAAAAAGAAACAAAAGAGAACAATAGGAGGACCATTAAAGGTTGAATAGGGTCGTTAAGGCTGAAACTGGAGACAATAGCTGTTTACAGTTTAGTTCGCTCCTCCCTTCAGACAGATATAAGGCAGTGTCCACCAGCAATCGGACCAGAAGCCAAGTCAACATAATCATTAAGGTTAAAGGGACTGTATCCTGAAAAAGGTATTACTTTCTCATTCACAGTATATGGCTCAGAACCTGCACAATTCATTTGTTGAGCTGCAAAGGCTGCACTAGCACTGACTAATGATTGGCTGCATGTGCTGGGTTTAGATAGAGAGGATTCATTGTATGTATTGTCAGTGGCAAACTCAAGTGAGACTCATTAGAGGCTCATTCATCTTTGTGATGGATGGATAATCGTCTGGGAAAATCAATTTATGTCCAATGTTTATGTAATTAAGAATAAATCAACATTAATATTCCCATCAGTAAAAAGCCATATTTGGTTTTGACCATGATTACCTTGTATCTGGGGACAGAGACAGCTCATGTTTGTGAATCTTACAAACAGAATCTTACATACAGCATCTTTAAATGAATGTGCCAGCTAATTATGACAAAATAGTTAGCAAATAATCTTTATGCATTACTTTTCCTTTTGATTTGAGCAAAGCAAAAGTTCTGAAATATGACTTTGAAACCCTTCACTCATTGATTCTGTAGAAATCCACGATGTTTTTCAGCCCTGTGATATTTATTTCCTTTATTATTTCCAATACAGACGGACCATGCGTGTTCCCAATTGGCTAATCCACATGTCAATCACACCAGTCTTAAAACGGGGCGGTTCAGGGGTGACCAGACTCACATCTTCATAAACTATTGAAGAAGTGTGTATTCTGGATCCAGGCAAACACTGTGTAATTGTTTGGCCTTTATTTCTAATCATCTTTTTGCGGCCTTTTAGATTTTTTTATAGACAATAATATTCATATTCTAATAAAGTACATCTCCAAAACATGGGATAGGTTGATAGGGATAAGCTCATTAATTTGATCATACTTAGCATCATATTTTTGAATTTACTCTGGTCCAACTAAAACATGCACTGTACATGGTACAACATAATAAGGGCCCAGAGGAGTAAATGTGCAAGCCTCTTGGAAACATTTGTTCCTATGGGCCTTGAGTTTCTTAACACCCCCAAAGGGAATTGGTTTGTTTGTGCAGGAACGCGGAGTCTTCTGTTAGCTAAACACCAAAAACAGACACAGAGACAAGATGTAGTTTTAGTAGCTACATTTCAACAACAAAACTTACAAAAGTATTTAAAAAACATATTATAAAAAGCAATCTACATTCTGCAGAATTGGAGGTTTACCCATATTCTCATTATACATTTTGTTGACCTGTGTCAACTCAAAAAGCTTGTGAATGATATTCCATCTTTCTTTTTTGCTATAATTGCAATATGTACAGTGAATGTGCCTCAGTTTTTTATTGCATAGAACTGAAAATGAAACTATTTCATGAGAATTCTCTTTTGGGTTGGCTGCACATGCCGCACAGACACATATTTTTTAGCCCTTAAAGTTTTTCAAAGATTTCTGCCGCATCCAACCAGGACCTGAAACAGGCCAGGCCCCTGTCTCTGATCTGCTTTCTGCCCTTGTCTGTGATCACATCGCCGTTCTCCTTCACAATCACAAGTTTGGGCACTGCAGTTATCTTGTAACGCCCTTTAGTTCACTGCAAAACAAGAAGAGAAAACAATATAACCATACAAGTAAACATGTACAGCAGAAAACATCCACCCTCACTTAAAATGAAGTCAGTTTATATTTATGGTAATGTGCTATTACATAGGCATATTACACAGGAATAAAGGCCAGACAGTATCTCACTTAATGATAAACAGTCAGGGTCACATTTTTGATACAGCGTTGTTCCACCTTTCAAGGCACTTTATAAAGGAACTGCTCACTCATTCCTACACACACACACACACACACACACACACACACACACACACACACACACACACACACACACACACACACCAGTATACTCAGACACTGGGGGTGAGGGGGTTAAGTGTCTTGCCCAAGGACACAACGACAGCATTCATCTGTGGGAGCTGGAATCGTCTGGGTCAGTGGATCTGAGCTGCTGAGCTACTAAAGCTACTTATAACCACTTATGTTTATGTCGAAATGTTTTGAACCGCCAACCTTTTGTCCACCAACAAACACTTTATCACCTGAGCTACTGCTGCTGTTTATTATCTGTGGTTTATAAACATGTGTGAGAGTGTGCCTTGCAGACTACATCATTCCAGATACAATCAAACTTCCAGGTAAATGAGTCTCTTACATAAATAACAAAAGCCTTAATGTTAAACCACACTTACTGTCTATAATCATCTGTCCAGGGCAGAGCCAGCCAGTCCCCGTGCATGTCATGGTAATACTCCACCATGTCCCTCCGTGGACTTGTCAGAGGAGATAAAAACTATTTCAAACTGAGCTGGAGGGTCCTGTTCTTCAGTCAGCTCTGTGTAAAAGTCACACAGAATAGGAGTGAAGTCTCTGCAGGGCGGACACCATCCCGCAGAGAAATAAATCCCCACCACTTTGTTCCGCAGAGCCTCCTCAGGATCCACGAAATCACCGTCTTTATTCAGCAGTGTCCTTCCAGAAAACACGTCCCATGTTCCAAACGTGTGTTTCCTTCTGGTCAGGGGGCTTGTGCTTCACCTGAGGCTAGCTTACACTGGAGCCTGAGCTCATGTTTCCCTCTGTCTTTGCACTTTTCACTTCCAAGAAGCGTCTCGTCGACTTCCACATCATCTAAAGCTACTAAAGCTACTTACAGCCAATCCTGTTAATCACCCATGGACCAATAAGACACCGGGAGCAGGTCCACTCTGTCCCCACGTGGTCCTGAGCTGCAGAACAGATACGGTCCACTCCATGCTGCTCTGCGCATGCGCCACAGGACTGTGCCATTACGCACCTCTGGAGTTTGAGGTTTCCAGCTTATTTACCTCATGGCCCAGAAGACATTTAATGGGATTTAAGAAGCACCTTCGACTGAGCCTCTGCCACGAAAAGAAAAACTAGTGATGGGACTTTCGGCTCCTTTGTGGGATTCGAATCTTTTGGATCTTTCAAAGACCCGTTCAAAAGACTGGCTCTTCGTTTGTATTTAATTATATGACAGAAGCCAATGTGAGAATAATTTAACTTAAACAATAATCACACAGAGAGGTACCAAGGCTCAGATGTGGTGTTTAAATGGTCCAGAGTTGCTCACTGCTCACACTTTGAAATGATGCACAATCTAAACTCAACAAATAATAATCAGATGCCAAGATATGTTTTGTTTTTTTGTTTTTTTTTCTGTGAACAAAGCTCTCACTCGTGCCCCTGCTGCCACTGAGCTCATTCTTGTGTTTGGTTCAAGTTAATCAGTGTAAAAATGCAAAATGAAGAAAAAAAAAAAAAAAAGCTTTTATTAAGTTTCTATTTGACGCTAACGTCCACTGTGAAAAACTAAATCACATTTTTTTACAATCAGAAAATATACATAAACATATAGAATAATATATGCAACAAAACAAAATACAAATGCACAACCTTTAGGGGTTGTCGATCCGGTGCGCAGTTCCTTTGCATTTCTCCGTGTTATTTAATAGATGCCTGGTATTCTGTGTCGTCTCGGTCCACAACTGTCTCCTGTCACAGGAACCCACACGAGCGGGCGCATTGTTCATGCAATACTCTATTTTAACCACTGGAGGCCAGCAGCAAGCAACACATATTCCTCATATTCAACAACCCACATTACAAAAAAACATTCACAATCAGTAATATTTACTGCGATAGCAGACACTGGACCATGTGCTTATGTCTCTTTGGCTTCACGTTTGTGAAGGCGTCCAACCCAAGGTGTTTTTCACAACATCACATGGCCGATATAAAAGAGGATTCACTCCAAGAGCGGCGCCTGGGCGACGGTGTGAACACAACAGGATCATTCTGAACCGCACAAAAAGCTCTCTCCAGCACGCTCGAGCCAGGAGGTCTCCTAGGGCAGGTTCCTCCTGTGTCTGTCTGGCGCAGGTGAAACCTGGGTTTGTCTGTGCAGGTGATCCTGGGTTTGTCTGCGCAGGTGAACCTGGGTTGTCTGCGCAAGGTGAGCCTGCCTCTATCTGCGCAGGTGCAGCTTGAGTGTGTCTGCACAGGTGAGCCTGCCTCTGTCTGCGCAGGTGAACCTGGGTTTGTCTGCGGCAGGTGAGCCTGCTTCTGTCTGTGTGTCATTCAAAAAGTGTTTTCCTCGTCCACAATCAGCGTGTACAGTATTTAGCCACAGGTGAAATTAAAGGTGAAATTAAAGACTACCATAAATGCAAAGCGAGCGCGCGTGCGCATAGTCACGAGGCTCTGTCTCTTGAAGCGAGTTGTCATAGAATAAGTTTGGTGATGGACTCTCACATGACTCATGACGAGTGTTTGGGGTGAATGATGTGCGGTGTTTGTGAACTAGACCGATGCAAAAATAAAAGTAAACAGAACGAAATCTAATGCCACTGGGGGGCTCTCACAGAGCTACATGTGTGAAAACCACGGGGGGGGGGCGCTCAACAGAGCCGCTCACAATGTGTTGTGAAACCACTGGGATGCACTCCACAGAGCCGCTCACATGTGTGAAACCACTAGGGGGTCACTCAACAAGAGCCGCTCACATGTGTGAAAACCACTGGGGGGGGGCCCTCAACAGTGTCACAATGTGTGAAACCACCTCAGTTTCAGACACGGGATCGAGAGATCGCTCTGAATTAACAGTACTACTTAACAGTAAGAGAAATGCAAAGCAAGGAGGGGCTGAGGGAGAAGGAGGTTGAGAATATGCAGAACCTCTGAAGGCAGCTGTTTATGAGTCCAAAATGGACAGAGTGAGGTCCATAGAGCATAACAGAGAGAGCAAAGCAGCGCACATCCTGATCACATGGACTTAACTCCTCCAGTCTAGAGGCAACCTGCACAGAAGAAAACCCTGAATAAACAGGAAAATTAAGAGACAACAGGCATGAGCTCCATGCTTCAGTGGAGCCTCACTTCATTAAATTGAGCAGCACTAGACCACAGCTGACTCACTACACTGCCACCTTCTGGAGAGCACCTCAAAATTAACATATTAATAAGAGACCGTCTGATAGTCCACATTTTTATGTTCCTCTGAATAGCTCAAAGAAAAGTAGGCTATATCTAAAAAAATCAATTTCACACAAGAAGACAGAAGGTTAAAGTCTCAGGTACCAAAATAGTCCACCTAGTTCTGTATTATTCTGTTCAAAAGTTAATGATCATTAAATTATTTTTTTCACTTGTGACAGTCAACCCCAGGTCTGATTGTGTTGTCTCACCTCATGGGCCTGGTTGTCACAGTGTTTATATTAATTGGAACACAACGATGAATATGATTCACATTTCCTGAGTCAGAGGAATTTAAATGGCAAAAAACAAATTGCAATTAAAAACATCTGTTAAACAATATAACTGTTATTTAGTGATCAATAACTGAACAACGAATAAGATTCAGGGCAGTACAGATTATTTTTATTACCTGAGACTAACCTTCCTCTCTCCACAATGCAGAACAACTTTCTCCAAAAATATTTAACAAGTGCAATTTAATCAAGTTTTAAAAATATTTAGTCCAACTTTTTTTCAGATGCACCTTTCACATGCTGAGCTATGGTGAGCGTGACAACCACACCCTGTGACAGCCCAGCCCTGTTCTCCCCTACAATGCTTTTGTAATTAAAGAGTAATCAGCCATACTATTCATTGTTATCAGTAAAAGATATATTTTATTTGAACATATTTACCTAGTGTCTGGGGGGCACAGGTCGAATCATGTGTGTGAAATTTCAAATACAAATTCTACAGAGAAATAGCTCCCTAAAAATCACCACTCAGAAAGCCTATCGTAAACCTGGTTAGTTTCAAATGAACCTAACCCTTGATCTTCACCTCTTTAATGATTATGTTTGTGCTTTTAAATTAAACATCTGAGCAGAAAACAACATTGACTTGAGCACCAACAGCGAGCCTCAGCGTCGGCTCCTACAGTAAGGGACCAGATTTATGATTGTGTGGTCAGAATGTTCAATATTTTATGAATAAGGGATAATGGTGTCCTTACTAAATCTTTTCCCGTGACGAAACACTTGTGGGCGTCAGTGAGCTGGTGGATCTTCATTTCCTGCTCCTGCTCTGCTCCAAGTGGACTCAGGACATATGGGCTTGTCTGCTGCTCCTCACTTCACTCTTTCGCAGTAGTTTAAGTCTTTTGGACATCAACATGGCGTCAAACTCCAGTATATCAAGCATGAGGAGACTGTGGAACACAGCTCAAGTTAGAGGCCAGTGTGGAGAGGATCAAGAGTAAAGTTATTTCATAAAACTAAGTAGTAATTGTTTTGATGTATTACCTGTGAGGTAGGTTCGGCATTTCATTGAAAATATCTCAAATATGCATAAGATGAAGTCACAGTTTTCAAGAGGCGTCATTTTTTAAACATTTTTTGTGCAGTAGACTCACGACCATAGAAACTTTTACCATCAGAAGCACATACTTGTTATTGCACCTCGAATGTTGTGCACAGTTCAGCGTACTCTTGTATTTGTAGCAGGTCAAACTGGAGCCTACATTTTAGATGTTTCTTTTTTGTTGCCAGGTGTCTCAGCCAGCTGCAAGAGCTACAGCAGTACTGTTTACCAGAACGCAGGCAAAGATGCTTTGCTGGTGGGGGTCCCCACAGGCAGCAACCCCTTCAGAGAGCCACGTTCATGCTCCATTGTGTGATGGTCTGTGTGGTTTACCTACATAAGGTCCAGTTCATATCCCGTTATACAGTATTTTGTCGAGGCAATACGAATCTGACTCAAGAATAAACTGTGAGTGTACTTTTTACACCCGAGACAGAAAGAAGACTATAGACAACGTGAGCCCCAGGAGATGTGATTTTTTTATTGATATGTTTTGTAGAGAAATCCTGTTTTGTACTGTTATTTTTATATTTAATTACACTGTGAAAAAACATGTCATATTTATTTTTTTAAATAAAAAGTAAGGACCCACGCTGTTACCATTGGGACTATACAAAAAACGATGTTAAGGCCGGGCTTCTAAATTGCTTCCTGCAATCTGCAGAATCCCAGCTTCCTGAAGTTAAAAAACACAAAGCTACAGGGAGAGGAAACTGGGTCTTCCTGTTTGAAACAGGAATGGAGACAACAATCCAGGAGGTTTTTTTTTTATATCTGCTTTTTTATATGTTCTACAACTACTATTACCACCACCACGCACAAGAATTCATTTAGTCCAGGACTGTAAATACACATTTTATGAAAACTGTATAATTTTATGTGGTAAAAAGACAACTCCTATTATAACAACATTTTTCATCACGTTTGTTTTTGCAGAGCGTCTTGTAAGTTTTATATTTATTTTATTCATTTTAGGGTTTCTTAAACCTTCTTGACCTTGAGGCCCAAATGTTTCAGTACAAATAGGGTTTGACATTGACGTGCTGTGTTTAATTGTCCATTTGCAAAAAGTGAAAATCTAAACATAACATAAAATAAGGTTTGTAATGTTTGTACCACTTTTCTTTGTCCTTGTTTATTCCAGACCAGCCACTTGTTATTATTATAAACAGAAGGATCCTGACCTACATCCCAGCTACCTATGTTTAAATATGTATTTCATTGGTTCACTGTGACAAATGAATATAGTGCCCCTGCCTTAGGTGCGTCTTTCTTATGAAATACTTAACCAAATAAAAGCAGATCTTTAAAACACTACATGTGTTCCACTGTGACAAAGTCAAACATAAGTACACATGTCTGCACTAAGCCTCATTGTCAAGTTTTACTCAGGACCCCAAAGGAAAACACACGTGGCAGGTGGTTGAAATGTTTATTGTCCAGACTAATAATCAGGTAAAAGTGGTAAGTATCAAAAACAGTGGGGGTCCAGAGGTGCAGGTAGACTCTGGGCTGACCACCAAGCAGGGTCGGCAGACAGGCAGGCAGCTCCTAAACATAAGACCGAGGCATCGGATCCCACGATTGTAGTTCAAAAGTTGACCTGTTTTTGTGTGGACCAAACATATTTACTAACAGGAGTATTCAATTCAATTTCTCTTTATTGTCAACATGTGCATATACATACAAGATATATAGCACACATGAAAATTGCTGCCTCCTCTCCCCTTCAGTTGCAAACATATTAAAAAATAAATACAAAATAAATAAAAGTAGCATCAACAACAAAAAATAGTGAGGACTGAATGGAAAAAACAGGCATTTTATACTGCAGGTAATGAGAGCATTGTATCCAGGTGTGCCAGCTGTCAGACCAGGTGAGCCGACGCCCACAGACGGGAGGCGGAGCCAAGAGGGAACCAGCAGAAGGGAGGATTCCTGACGTCTACAGGCCGCAGCCTCAATGGTTTCTGCCCTGGTGTCAATTAAAAACAGGATCTCCCTCAAAACTGTTTTTAAACTTTTACTTTCAAGTTAGTTGTTTTCAAATGATTCAGAACAATGTTTGAAAGTGAGCATGATTACAGAGTGACCTCATTTTTGCAACAGAACACTTGATTCATTCCCATTATGCTTTAAGTAGAACATTTACTTTGGTGTCTTTTCTTTGCTGCTCTGTGTTCTGTTGCATTTTTGGCTACAAGTAAAAGAAAAAATCTAAATCTGTCAACTGGACAAAAAAAGTTTTGCAGGAGTGAAGATGTTTGGCGCTCGTTTCAAGCCGCTTCTTCAGTTTTGGTCAAATCACTGTGGACACTGCGCTCCTATCTGTCTGAGAGAGGAGCGTAACTACACTAAATGATGGATGACTGAGGGATTACACAGACAACTTCTGGGATACAAGCATAATTTATCTTTTAATATTATTATTATCTATCATCTTATTATTATATCATTATTTATAACAGCCTCTGACAGCATTCAGTATCTTGGTATTGGGTTTGATTCAATACTGTATGATGATCTTTTAAAATCAACATTTCTCCCCTAGGTTGTGGAAACTGGAGGCACATTTTGGCCTTGACGCTTCTGTACTTCAGCCCCACTCATGAATCAATGCAACATTTTACTTCCTGGTGCAAAAGTGGTATTAAAGCCTTCATGACTTATATACTGACAATATATCTGCACCAAAAACAGATTAAAGAAAAGCTTGGTGATCCATTTTTTTAAAAATTATTTTACTGAGTCTTCTTTCAATGTTTTTCACACTTTCTATTATGAATATATACTCTCTCTTTTTTCTTCTTTTTTCATGTTTATTTAGAGCAGAGCTGTCCAAACTATGGCTATGGTCCAGGGGCCAAATGCTGGCCCTCAGACCTATTTTTGTTGGCCCCTCATGCCTCCTCCTAAACTGGCCCAATTGATCATGAATTAGTTTTTACGTACAAATTCAAGAGAGTTATTCGCTATAACCTTAATAACATCACATTTGCATTGTGACACCAGGACCCAAAAAATATCTTTCAAGTTATTATAAGTCCAATGTCTCAGTCAAACCTGTGTTAATGCACATTTGACTCCCTGTATCGACACTGGTCTGTGGCCCTGTTGCTTCAAAATATGTTTCAGTGTGTGGCCCTCGAGAAAAACAGTTTGGACACGTCTGGTTTTAGAGACTAGGTGACCCGGTTGAATGGGCACATTTATTTTGTGTATAAGTATATATTATGAAACTGATGCTTAGAAAACATCACTGAATAAAGTTTTGATTAAAAAAAAAAATCTCTGGATGTTATATTTGCTATTCAGATCTATGTCCCACTGATTTTGATTGCCTTTTACAAAGTGTGGACGCTCTGGAACAGCAGGTGCCACAGTGGGGCCAGTAGTGGCTCTAGTTGGTGTCTTAGGCGAGACTACGCCCACATACTGTAGTTCAGAATGAAACTGTTGTGTGTGCCAGAGTGTTGGTGGGGGTAAGAGGGGCCGTGTGTCGCACAATTGGCAGCCTTGCTTCTGTAGTTTACCCCAGGCAGCTGTCCACTTCTTGCATTGGTCTTGCATTTTTGTAGCTAAACGAATGACCTAACGCATCTATTTAAATACAATATATCTATAAATAAACTAAATGCTTTGCTGTCAAACTGGTTCCTTTTGTCATTACACATCCGCCTATCAATTCTTTCTCAAGTGGCAGCAGATGCGTGGCAGCTCTGTGGAGTTGTGTTCCCTTTAAAGGTGTGGGTGGGACCCGAGAGTAGGCATTCCCGGTGTCAGTACCAAGTCCCTTTTTCTATGTCAGTCTATCTCTGGCTTCACTGGGCTGTGCTATTGGACATGTTGCCTTGAACTGAAAAACAGAGGCTTGTCGTGCCCCCAACTGGACGTATGTGAATGACCGTACGCCTTTATGTCCTAGATATGAGTTCTCCAGCCAAGAGGGGAGATGGCCCAAAGTGTATCCCGTTCTGTGTGGGTGTAGTTGGCAGGTAATGTTTTAAATATCATCAGTAGAACTGCAGGAGTTAGATTTGGGTTTTAGATTTTCATGTCATGTTGCAGGGTTTAAAATGAGTGACAGCCTAAACTAGATGTTAATGGGTGTTTCAACGTGACCAGAGCAGCCTGAGTTGTGTTATTTAATAGTCTTTAAATGAAGCACCTTGTACGGATGTTAATAGTTGTATTTTATTGACTAGCCTTGTTTTGCTCCTGGGTAATGCAAAAGTCGGGTGACATTCGTAGTAGAACCTAAAAACCTGTTGTATCTCTCACTGCGATAACAATTGAGGCGGGAGTTCATGTTTCTTATTTTGGCAAACCTGGTGATGCAACATACATGTTGGTGAGCTCTAACATGAGGTGTTTTTTGATTTTCCGGCACAGTTTGGTCGTTATGATTACTCTGAGGCAGGCTGCAATACAACTGAGGGGGACAATATGCCAATGCCACTGAGTGGTGATCACCATAGCAGGAGACAACTGCACAGGTAGTTAGACGCAGGTGGGAGGGAACATACAGCTGTGTCGTAAAGCTTGAAGATTTACTGTGGGTTATGAAAAAAAAAAGAATTGAATAAATGAGCTTGCAAAAACAAACCGCCTGAACTCGTAGCTTAGAGTTTTTGGAGCATTGCGCTTTGACTTAGACAAACTTTATTAAGCCACAAGAAAATGATTAGATTAAAGGCCCCTCTGGACACTCCAAACACCTGCCTGAGTGTTATTGAGGTTTTTATATGTACATTTGTTGCAGTACAACAATTTCATTACATATTTATTTGTATATACCCCTCAAGAACAGATTACACGATACGTCACAAATGCATTTCCAATTCCATTTTATTGCTGACACTGGGTCATTCTCTTTGGTTGAGTACGAATATCCGGTTTCACTCGTTGCGCCTTATTGCTCTCACTTGAATGATTGAGTATATTTCGAGATCATTTTGAAACGTTAATGCCAGGGGAGTCCTAAAGATAGTAGTGCTTATGTGAAAGGCCGTGTGCTCATAACTCTACAAGTATAGGGCAGTTTCGATTCATGGCTAAACTCTCACAGGAAAATAGTCTTTCTCTTTTTCTAAGCTTTTCTGACTCAATTTGTGGTCTATTAAGTAAGTGAAGTGAAGTAACTAATTGTGCCGGGATTGAGGTGTGGCCTTTCCGGCGGAATGATGCACCCGATATCCACACGCATCAGATTACAAGGTAGTCTATGTATACATGAGGTCACTCAAACCGGTGTGAGGGAGGGGCAAGAGTGTAAACCACAACTTTAAAAAAAACAGTCATGTGTGTAGATGTAAAACTCAACTGTTGTGGAGGCACTATATGAGAGGAGTTTGTTTAAAAGTGGTTTTCTTCGTAACAAACGACACAGGACACGGATATGGTCACTTCTCCAACATGTTCCAGAAAAACTCACCACTACTGCATCCATGGGGAGTGTCGGTACATCAAAAGAATAATGGATGTAGTTCTTGCAGGTACCATGGTTTAAATATAAATAAATTCAGTACTGTGCTATAACTCAATTACATTCTCCTCAACATGTGCTGTTTTTCTCATATGTCTCAGGGTTTGCTGGAGCCAGGTGAGAGTTATAGACTTTAGCAAAAATAGCAGAGAAAAAACACATGTATATCTGTCTGTTTGGGAACTGCTATTCTAGTGTATTCTGGCTCATCGTCTATCGTAAGTATGACTGAACACATCTCTTCAATCCTTTCTCTTTCTTCTTCAAGCATCTAATTTGTTGTTGTTCACGCAGCAGGTGTAAAGTACAAATGAGTAGACAATCGACAGAAAAAAAACCGGAGGGACACTACTTGAGATTAATGCCGCTTCCCCAGAGCACACAACAAACTCTGTGTGAAATGAAAATATGGTGGCTACCATAGGGCTCGGAGAGGAAGTGTCTGCAACCAGCATGCGCCCTTTTGTCACATGCTGCTTCGTTCATACTCCTGACCGTGAACAGGTCATTACTCTTGGGACCATGGCAGGGCCTAAAACAGTGGTGATAAATGACATTGCAGAGGATACATAAGACAGGTAGACATCTACATCTCATTATTTTTTCCTGAATGGCAGGTACTGGATGATCGAGATGGAATAACGTGGAGGGCTGAAGTGTGCATGGTCGCCTTGTGCTAAATGGAATGGAAAAACTCTGGTCTACAGCTGCGGGGGATGATAACGCTGATGGAAATATTTGTGATGGATATCTTTACAGTTCCGCTACAAACTATGGAACACCTCTGGAAATGTTCAGGATGAAGGGGAAAGGAGGGGCCGACTGTCCTAATATGCGCTGTACCGTGCAATACTTTTAAAAGATGGAAACAAGTATTTTTTTATTGTTCCACATCTTCACATATATAAAGTTGGACAGAGTTGAGAATAGTTGTTAAGTATTTTCAAAAGCAAGTAACCCTGCAGCTTCCCAGACAACCCATGAGAAGGATTTCTGAGGTAAACTTGGTGGAGTTAGGAACAGTTGCCTTTTTATGGCTCTGCTCTGTTTAACTGGCAATCGCCCAGACTGTTTATTTTATTCCAATCTCTGAAGTTAATACAGTGTTGGTTTGATTTATTCATGATCCAATGTGTCTTATTATTATTTTGTTGTGATCATTCCAGGATACATCGTGCACATTCCATTACAATGAACCAGATCTGTTAGTTTAGTCCAGTCTGTAATACTCAGTTTATTTATTATTTATTTTTTTGCACGAGGGGGTTTGTGGGTGCTAATGTGTGGGTGTCTGCTGAGCCAGTATAAAGTCACTGGAAGAGACATAACAAAATAAAATGAAACTGCTGACTGGTGGAAGCTGTGTGTATCGCCTACATTCACTTTCTCCTCATAGTTTCTGTTCTGTGTATTGATTGTTGTCAGTGATATTTCCTGGCCATTGTTGGAATGTTTCAAGTACAAAATGAAATATGTTTGAAAGTTTTGAACTAAGTAATGCCAAATACCTTGGCACAAAATCTGAATGAGGCTAAACATAATCCAAATCCTCCACCTCCTCCACATTCATACAGGGTAAAGAACAAAAGAACACAACATCTAGTGGTTGTCCTTTCATGTAACTGTCCCGAGCGTGAATGTCCTGCGCTCTTGCTCAGTAAAAGGGTAAATGATGTTATTTCAGATGTGCGGTTTTCTTCAAAGCAGTCCTGCTGTTATTCATGGGCTGTGTCCACAAGACGTGATAGTGCTGTGCAGATATCAAAGGGCAGAGCTGCATTTGGGAGTCTTTTCAGACAAACGGTGATCAGTAATCTGTCTGAAACACGTAGCCACAAAGATTCACATATCTGTTTCCCAATTGTTTGGTTTCGAGTTACCCTTGGAGTTTCAAAAACCCACCCTCGTCTCCTTAACGTTTAGGTCCAGGTAGATGTATGGGATATCTTGCCTGTTTAATTGTTTTGTGTCTTTACTGTGTGTCGTGTTTTTCGTTTTTGGTTTAATGTCTGTGTGAAGCACTTTGGGCAGCTTAAGGTGTATTTTAAAGGTTTTATATAATAAAATTTTAATTGAATTGGAGGTACCCTCTAAGTTTTTGTCCTCACAATCGGCGGTACCCCTACTACAGGTATCTGCCCATATAATAAAAAATAAATGAATAAAAAACTAAATAAATACTAATGACCTAGTTTCAGGTCTCTACTTGTCTGTGAAATCTTCTTTTGTTATGGTTAAGACCCAATGGAAATGTCAGGTGCTTCAGTTCTTGTAGTTTCTTTATATACAATTAGAGGTCAGCAAAACACAGATCTCTTTACTCAAACTCCAAGCGACTCCTGTTATCCTATCAAATGCCACAATACGTATTATTCAGTACAAGTGTTTCTTGTGAGGATTCTAAAGGGAAAGAAGATCCTGTGAAGCCAGCCTGGAGGCTCTGGAAGAGTCAAGGATCAGTCTGATGTTTGCAGCGAACAAAGATTCACATTTCAGTAGAACCAGGTATGGCCATGATTAGGACCGATTAAACTGATGATTTGTAACTCACAGATGGTGGTAAAATCTGGTGGTCTTTTAAACAGTCATATACTGAGGTGTGCGCCTCTCATGATGTTTAGTGTTTGCCTTTAATTATAAAAACATGACCTCCTCCACATCCCGGTGTGTTGAACATGTGTCTGTCTCCACAGAAAAGAAAAGAGAATCACTCGAGTTTAGATTCAATGATCATATCTTCACGGCTGAGTGTATTCATGTTTGGGTTATCTGCTCTCTGTTGCAGAAATCCTACATGTCCTCATAAGTACGCCTAGAGGAGATTATTAACCTTTATTAAACATGCATTTCAAAATGAAGGGCAGGAGAACGCAGCCCCAGCCTTGGGCATGACTCAGTTCAACTAATGCATGTATTATTATTTCATATGTTAATTCATATTATATTGATATTTTCTATCATTTTAATTAATCATAAATTGTATCTTAAATTATATTTGATTTTAATTAATAGACTAGCTTGGTTCCTGACTAGAACCTAGGAAGTCTAAGCACATATATCCTCTGCCTCATGTCTCTGGCACTCCTGTGGCTCAGAGAATAGAACAGCTCTGCCTGTCTGTCTCTCCCTAGCCACTGGACCAGTCCACCAAAGAACATCTCCCGCGATGTTGGAGCCAATGGACCGATTCTCCCACTCTGATACACTAAACCAGGACTACACCTGTCTAAACCAGGACTACACCGGACCTAAACCAGACTAAACCAGAAATGGATAAACTAGGACTTCACCATGTCTAAACCAGGAACTAAACCAGACCCTAAACCCACGGACTCTACCGGACTCACACCAGGACTAAACCAGGACCTCAACCAGGACTAACAGAACTACCCTATACCTAAACCAGAGACTAAACCAGTTGACTGACCCCGGGACTAAACCAGGACATCAACCTTGGACTAACCAGGGACTATCACCAGGACCTAACAGGACTAGGGCGGGGCTCCACCAGGATCTACAACCCTACGACTCTAGCACCGGACTAAACCATACTAAACCATTACCTAGACTCCGCAGACTCAAACCATTGGCTATAAGCCTGGAACTATAACAAGGATCTAAACCATGACTCCCACCAGTGAAACCAAACCAGGATTAAACGGACCCCCATAAACCAGGGCTGAACCCAGCCCGACAACACCCCATGGTACACAAATCATTGTTGTTTTTACAGTGATTCGCGATGCCACGCTAAAACCTGGGAGTAGGCAGGCCTCTACTTTAACAGGCTATTTTAACTCCGGTGCTGTTTAAAAGCTGCTAACGCATATGCCTGAAAGGGTTTTTAATTATTCTGCTCTCTTTCTTTCATGTTTAATGTAATTTTATATGAGATTATTGTGCTGTTTTTATGTCTGTGGCTTTCCTTATTTAGTTCTGTTGAGTTCGTTGAGGTTCCTTTGGTGCATAATTGTGGCTTGACAAATCACTAACTCCTTCTTGTAACTTATCTAAACCTAGTCCTATATCTTCTATAACCTAGTTCATGTCTGTAAGACAGACTGATGCACTGAAGAAATGCGATAATAGTCCACACACATTACAAGCCCGGTGGGAATAATTAGGATGCCACATTTTTCCTTTGAGGCTGGGCCCTTTTGAGAATCTAAACGAGTCTTTCTCCATATTATAAACTGTTTGTCTGTGTGTGCACGGACTGACATAACTAAGTGTATAATGCAAGAGGAATGTGATCCTTCCCGCCTATATGCATGCAAGGACAGTGTTGCCCATCCTTTTTTGCGTTTGGTATTTACAGTGAGAAGAGAGACAATTGCTGGTTAGAACCAAGGCCATTGTTCGTTCTTTTGCAGTATCACATTATCCTCCAGCATGGCTTATGCGGCTTGTGAGGTGTACTGGCCGCACCGCGCCATCGGGCCGACCACACACCAACAAAACCAAACAAACACGCCACCGCTTTCTATTCCCGGTTACAAATCACATACAAAGTACAATCATTTAAAACTCAAAATGTAGCTACATCAAAAAAAATAATGATCAAGGCAGCTCTTCATGATTATCAAACACACGCACACTAACGACTGTTGTCCTTTCTGTTTTAAATTGTCTTCCACAAGGACTTTAAAGGCCCGCCACCTGTGCAAACCTTTTGAATTTACCTGACTTTATACCCAAATCTTCTCTCCATTACACGCCGTATATGCATACTACTATTCACTCTGTAGTAGTATCATCATCCCTCAGAACATTGAATCACTATAGATGGAAAGTCACATCGAATTGCATGTCTATTTTTGACATGTAAGAGAAATAACAGTTCTGGAGTGTCACTGGAAAACATTTTCCATCAGGGTACTCTTCCCCCAAAACTAACCAAATGCGGCCCCTCAGACCAAGGCCTTCTCCTGTTGTCTGACTTGGCCCATTGACAAAATCTCTCCGGGGACTTTTATGGAAAAATTTTGAGTAAATCTAATAATCTAAACCTAAATAACTTTTAATATCAATTTGCGTTGTTGTACACTATCTAACAATGATATTCAACCCTCTTATTTACCAAAGTATGTTAATATGCACCATCGTGAACTATCCACTGTATGGACTACTGTGGCCCTCCGTGTGTAAACATATTTTTTCAAGCTACTGGCCTCGCGATGAAAATGTGGCCTGTATTATTACTCTATTACCTCTTACTTCTATGTGGTGGCTCCATTGCCAGGTCCCTCAACCAACTACACATATTTTATTACCATTAAACACATATGTAAAGCACCTGTTTCTGATCAAATACAGACCACACTGGAAGGCAGCAGTGGCATGAATCAAAACTGCTTTGTATTGTAGATCTCCCTTTTGTTTGTGTCCTTAAGTGGGACATCTGTGGTTGACCCCTCAGTCGACAGGTGTGACCCCCAGAGCAAAAGAAAATTCAATTCTGTTAAAAGTTTTGTCGCTCATCCACCTCACTATTTGTCCTTGTTGATTTATGGTCTGAGTATGGGCTTTGGGATATCCTCCATCTGCTGTGGATATCCATAATGGGCTGCCTTTTAAAATAGATCAAGAGAATTTAAAAGAGAACGGAAAACACAACAGGAACAACAGAGACTCCTATCCCTAGACCTATAGGAGAAAAGGTTGTAAACTATTCCCTACGCACAGAAAAGCTTCAGAGGATTTTCAAAAACAGCACAAAATCGCAGAGAGCCCAGAGCAGAGCCACCCAGAGCCACAAACAGAGCACTGTGCCTACTCCATTCAGTGTAGGGGGAAGGGTGAAGAGTGTAGTGAGCGTTACACAAGAGACAACAAAAACAGCCACTCCCATAGAGAATCGAACCACCACTGTCACGAAGAGCAGCTCAGGACCCAGTCTGCCTGTGCGTCTACATCTCAAAGCCACTAACCTCTCCTTGCAGATAGTGAAGTACGATCTTATCCAAAGAAAATAATGGTTGATGCAGGAAGTGGAAGAGGCCTTTGCTACAGGAAAAGACCAATCCATCCAAACAGTGACTGGGTCAGAGACACAATTTCCCTGTTTATAAATCCATTTTCATCGGCTAAAACACTTAAATTATTGTACAATAATCTACTCCTACATA
>JAIEZT010000028.1:0-59941 GCA_019594935.1 Periophthalmus modestus | reverse complement strand
TGGCCTCCTCCGCACACACCTGATCCCACCAGCGCAATCAACATCCCACCTGCCGTGGATAAGAAGGAGCCAGGACCAGGACACTCTGTGCCAGATCGTATGTGTGTCAAGCGTGACTACGCCTTGCTCTGGCTTAGTGATTATTTGCTCCCCGCTTCTTGTTTGTAAAACAGTAAATTTAGGAGATGCAATCATCTTCTGGACATGTTTTGGCTGCTGGCCCTGAGATATCTGAAGAAGCTGTCAAATACAGTGGCTGTTTACTCTGGATAAAACAAAATATGACAAATAAAAATGATATATTACAGAACAATCATGTCTGTTTCAGTGAGAGACGGAGACAGACTGATTACAGCACTGTTAGCATATGTTTTATTGACTTGACTGAAATGATTGTGCTATTGTGACAGGTCTAGTTTTTGTTTGCTGGTATTTACTTCACATGCTTCACAAACATTTGACCATCAGTGAGACAGTTTGGATTCACCAGAGGACACTGAGCAAGCAGCTGGAGGTTTGGTGTGTTTGCAGCGCTGTCGTTTTACACACATGATTGCAGCATCTAAGAAACACAAGGAGAGACACAAGACACTGATGGAGAGTGTGAAAAATGGGTGCAGTGATTTACCCCTGACACTGACACTATGCTCTACTGTAGTTACTGAGGACAAACTACGTGTTATGTTTGTGTATTAGCTAACACAATGCAGTATAAACTCAGCACAACTTTATGATAATTAAATAAAAACTACAGAATATGTTCAGCCGCAAATCCTGTCTTTATACGTTTTTGTTAATGCAGATGATGTTTGCAGATAGTTTTAGCTGCTAACACTGTCAATCTTTTCATTTCAGACATTTGGCAAAAACATATAATTCATATCACGTCATAGCAAAACAGAGCATTTAACTATATTTAACCCTGTAAACCCCACAACGCAGACTTACCATCTCAAACAGACAGTCATCAGAGTCTCAGAGCAATGCCTGCTGCAGATTTGCTGTTATTATTCAAACTGATTATTACTCAAACTGGCCCAGGCCACGCCCACAGCACCAGGCTTTTCCTCTAAATGCTTCTCCTCTAAACTCAAATATTCTGTGTGCAGGGCAGTCCACATGAAGAGTTTGTGTTGCTGTATTACCATAGAATATATTACCGAAGAAATAGTAAATGAAAAGTACAGTACTGCAAATTAAAATCACAAAAACATCCAAGTCACTTTAATTTAAACACAATAAATAATAAACACAACAAGAAGTCAGAGCAAAGTCATGAATGCAACAGTTTATTTCAGAGCTAAACCCCAGCATCTGTTGGTCAATCATTAACCAGTGCAGTGCTAGTGCAGCCTCTGCAGATGCTTTATAGTAAATACTTCAAGTAAAAAACTGCATGTGTCCAGCAGAGAAGGGACTGGCAGCCCAGGTTCAGAGACTGTAGCACATTTTTAAAACTGTAAGGGCCTAAGCACAGGCTATATACACTTTCTTTAACCATAACTGCTTTCTTAGCCTTAAAACTATTATATCTTAACATTAAATCAATTTCGCATCATAGGGACCTGATGTGGTCCCGATAAGGCTGGTCTCCATGAATGACTGTGTACATTATGACATCATAAGGATGAAGAAGCAACGATGATTGACTTTGTCCTCTTCATATCTTCAATCACAGCCTCATAATTTGGCACAGTTTTTCTTTATTTTCCAATATTTTTTGACATGCCTAAGAGAATGGGCTGGCTTTACAGACTGCAAATGAAATACCCCGTGAGGTTAAGTGAGAATAAATTATATTGTTAGTCATCAGGGCCCCAATCAAAGGAAAAAGTTGACACAGGCGTCATATGAATCCTGATTTGGAGCTGTTAGGTGCTGTTTTGGGGCAGGTCCTGTCTGTCGTTGTACATGACAGCTCCAGGAGGGTAAAAGACCACTGCAGGCTCTTGAGACACGCTGATGGGGAGCCCTGCTTGGACCTGCTCCTCCCCTTCAGGCTTTGTGCTCCCGGTAATGGGCCTGATGTTGGTTCCGTTTGGAGAAGTCATGCGCCAGAAGAGTTTCCTCAGCGCCTTTCTGAACTCCCTCCTCATCAGGCAGTAAAGGATGGGGTTCAGGCAGCTGTTGGAGTGCGCCAGGCACACTGACACGGGGAAAACATAAACTTGTGTTGTATAATATTCATAACTAAAGTGCACCACGTTAAGTTTGATCAGAATCCCCCACGCTGTTAGGCCTGGTGGGCAGCCAGCACAGGAAAAACGACAGCACCACTATTTTCACAGACCCTGTGACTTTAAGCGCGCGTCTCTTTGCGCTTGAGTTGTTGATGTTTTGAGGTGTAATAAAACGCAGAAGAAGAAGATAGGAGGCAGAAATGACGCCAAGAGGAAAAAAAACCCGAGCAGCACTTTTTGTGAGTGATATAATCCCAACCAGAACTGCGCGCTGCTATTGTTGTCGGGGAACTTGACCAGACACAGGTCTTCACTGGAGACGGTGACTGTGGTGGAGTAAACAGCGTGAGGCAGAGCGGCCAAAACAGCTGAGAGCCAGATGAAAACCGTGATGCAGCGCGCGGATGGACAGTGCGCGCGGCGTCTCCTGCCCTTGAGCGCAGAGGCGAGGGAGCAGTACCGCGCCACGCTCATGGCCGTGAGGAAAAACACGCTGGCGTACATGTTCATGGCTGTGACATACGACACCACTTTACACATGACTTTACCGAAAAGCCACGTAAAATCCAGCGCGTTTTCCACCGCCCAGAACGGCAGCGTGAGCACGAACTGGAAGTCTGTCAGTGCCAAACTAGTCACAAACAGGTTTATAGAGGACTTCTTCCAAACCTGTTTAGATTTCATTAAGTACAGCACCAGTAAGTTCCCAACAAGCCCCAGTGCGCACACCAAAGAGTACACGACAGAGATCAGGACCCTGAGCACCGCCGCTGCGTCCCCGGCCGCCTCCAGCTGCCTCGGGACGGATTCCGAAAGTGACCGGTTTGTGGTCAAGTTGAAAACACAGGTTAAGTTTAATGAAGTGCAAATCCAGGGCGTTGATCCCCTCCGAAGTGTCCGTACTGTCCTCAGACATCTTTGCTCAACTCAACTAAACAACAACAATATGAAAAGAAACCCCCCAAACTATTCCTCCAAGGCATGCATGCTTATTTTTTTCTTTTATTGTTTAAGATTGGTCCGTGCGTGCCTCTCCTCCTCGCGGGTCTGACGCATCTGGCGCTGTCCCTGGTGCTGATTTAAGCCGCGTGAAGAAAATGAGGCTTCACGTGCAGGAAAGCGCAAAGATCTTGTTTAGAGCTGCGGGCTGGAAATGGAGGAACTGCTGGGAATAAATGTCTTTAACCTGTGAGTTGAGTGACATTTGCAGTCTGAATAGTTTTACCAAAAACTACATTAGCTCTACACATCCTACTTAATGAATTAACTCAGCTGGACAAAAGTTGAAAGTGAAGACCTTTCATCTGTCTCATCCATCAGCTTCTTCAGTTCCGGTCAGATTATTGGACATTGCTTTATATGTATCTGGGAGGAGCTAACTACCTGCTTGTGCACAGTTTTCTGTTTGTTAGCTCTATAAAAACTGTGTCTAAGTCATATTTTGCATAATGTTTCAGGCCCCTACTGGGTGCTCTCACACTTATTTGCATACTGGATAGCACCTGTGTGTTTTCCTTGTTTGGATTTTTTATTCAGTCATTACATTCAAAATCAAACATTATTCATCTTGTATATGGCTGTACATAACATTTCTATCATGCCGGACAGGCTTTAGGCTGAAGTAAAATGACCTATGATGCTTCACACAGGAATTCCAAGATAGCAGCAAGAGTCAGTTCTACAACATACGATTCAATATGTACAAAAGAAAAACTACAGACCACAGCAGTTCACATAAATCATTCCAGAGTCCTGTAATTTTCAAAATCAATGTTTTATACCTCTCTTTAAATGCTTCTATTGTGTTTGAGCTTTTTTATTTCTCAAGGTTATTCCACACTCTGACCCCTCGAACAGAAACACAATGACGTTTATTACTGGTTCTAGTCTTACTTTTTTTGAATGTACCTGTTCTTCTAAAATGATATTGACCTCTCTCTCTGTTTGAATAACATCTGTAAACAAGGGAGGAGATTATGATTATATATGTTGTACATCATTACAGCTGTGCAGATTTCTACACAGTAATTCAAATATGGTAGGAGTAGATTATTGTACAATAATTTAAGTGATTTAGCTCTGAAGATGGAGGAACACAGGAGAAAATTGTGTCTATGAGCCCATTCATGTTTAAAGATGGATTGTCTTTCCTTTTTCCTAAAAATAGCCTCTTCAACTTCCCTCTCAAACCATTTCTTTTCTTTGGATAAGATCTGTACTTCACTATCTTCAAAGGAGAGGTTAGGGCTTTGAGATGTAGACGCACAGCAGACTGGGGTCCTGAGCTGCTCTTGTGACGGTGCTGGTTCATTCTCTTGTGGAGCGGCTGTTTTGTTTCTCTAGTGTAAAACCTCACTACACTCTTCACTACACTGAATGGAGTAGGCACATTGCTCTGTTTGTGGCTCTGGGTGGCTCTGTGGCTCTTGATTTTGTGCTGTTTGAAAATCCTCTGAAGCTTTTCTGTGTAGGGAATAGTTACACCTTTTCTCCTATAGGTTGGGATAGGAGTCTCTGTTGTCCTGTTTTGTTTTTTGTTCTCTTTTAACTCTCTTGATCTATTTAAGGCTCATTATGGATATCCACAAGCAGAGAGGGATATCCAAAAGCCCATACTCAGACCTAAATCAAAACAAGGACAATAGTGAGGTGGATGAGTGACACAACTTTTACAGAAATGAATTTTCTTTGCTCTGGGTCACACCTGGTCGACTGAGGGGTCACACAGATGTCCCACTTAAGGACACAAACAAAGGGATCTACAATAAAAGCAGTTTTGATCATGCTGGCTCCAGTGTGGTCTGTATTTGATAAGAAACAGTGCTTTAATATGTGTTTTAATAAAAAATATTGTTAGTTGGGTTGAGGGACAATGGAGCCACACATAGAAGTAAGAGGTAATAGAGATAAAACAGGCCACATTTTTCATCGAGGCCATATCTTGAAAAAATATTTGACACGGAGGGCCACAGTAGTCAATACAGTGGATAGTTCAGATGGTGCATTTAACATACTTTAAATAAGGTTTGAAATATCATTATTAGATCTGTACGACAACGCAAATTGATGTTATTTAGGTTATATTGGTAGATTTACTCAAATTTTCCATAAAAAGTACTGATTATGATCAATTGGGCCAAGTCAACAGAAGGCCTTGGTCTGAGGGCCGCATTTGGTTAGTTTGGACACCCCTGATGTACATTTTATACTCTGTTATTTACTCTTACATTTGAAATACTGCAATTCTATTTCACTTTTCATACTTAGTTTTCATGTTTTGATGATAACTACAGTTGAAGAGTATGATATCTGCTATGGGTTTTGGTTATAAAATACATTCAAAGGTTTCACAGTGTGGGGCCTAAAGTCCTGCTGACAGACACACAATTAAAAAAAAGAAAGAAAGCAGAATTACTGTTGTGTTTTGATAATCATGAAGTGCCTTGATTTATTTTTATTTGATGTAGCTACATTTTGAGTTTTAAATGATTGTAACTTTTGTGTGATTTACCTTTAACGTGGCGTGTTTGTTTGGTTTTGTTGGTTTGTGGTTCGCACGAGGCGCTGCGGCAGACACACGCCGCATAAGCCCATGCTGGATATAATGTGATCTGCAAAGAAAGTACATGGCCTTGGTTTACAGCATCTGTTCTCTTTCTCACTGTTAAATACAAAGCAAAAAAGGATGCAACACTTTCATTGATCATATAGACGGAAGGATCACATTCCTCTTTCATCTACACTTAGTTCTGTCAGTGCAACACGACAACAGTTTTATAATATGTAGAAAGACTCGTTTAGATTCTCAAAGGAGCTCAAAGGAAAAATGTCTCATCCTCATTATTCCCACCACTTTGTAATGTGGTGGACTATTATCTGCATTTCTTCAGACCTCAGTCTTTTACAGACTTTTATAAGATATAGGACTTAAGGTTTAGATAAGTTAAAGGCAAGTTTATTTGTACAGCACAATTTATGCACAAAGTAACTCAAAGAACTTTACAGAATAAGAAAGACACGACATAAAATCACACATAATCATCATAAAATTTACATTAAAAAATGAAGAGTGCAGAATAAAACCCTTTCAGTCATATGCACAGCTAAACAGAACCTGGATTTAAATACTGTTAAAGTAGAGGCCTGTCAGGTTTTAGCTGCAGAAAACTGAAACACTGATTCCCCATGTTTTGTCCTGGTTCAGCCCTAGTTTAGTCCTGGTTTAATCCTGTTTAGTCCCGGTGTAGTCCCTGTTTAGTCCTTGTTTTAGTCCAGGTTTAGTCCCTGTTTAGTCCTGGTTTAGTCCTGGTTTAGTCCTGGTTTAGTCCTGGTGTAGTCCTGGTTTTAGTCCTGGTGTAGTCCTGGTTTAGTCCTGGTGTAGTCCTGGTTTAGTCCTGGTTTAGTCCTGGTTTAGTCCCGGTGTAGTCCTGGTTTAGTCCTGGTTTACTCCTGGTGTAGTCCTGGTTTAGTCCTGGTTTAGTCCTGGTTTAGTCCTGGTGTAGTCCTGGTTTAGTCCTGGTTTAGTCCTGGTTTAGTCCTGGTTTAGTCCTGGTTGAGTCCTAGTTTAGTCCTGGTTTAGTCCTGGTTTAGTCCTGGTGTAGTCCTGGTTTAGACCTGGTTTAGTCCTGGTTTAGTTCTCAGAGTGTGAGATGGTTCATGTGGCTCCAACATGTGGGAGATGTTCTTTGGTGCTGGTCCATGGAGAGACAGGCAGAGCTGTTCTATTCTCTGAGCCACAGGAGCCAGAGACCTGAGCACAGGATGTATGTGCTTGGACTTCCTGGTTCTAGTCAGGAACCAAGCAGTATATTAAATTAAATATAAATTATATTTAATATACAATTTATATTTAATTAAAATGATAGAAAATATAAATATAATATGAATTTAACATATGAAATAATAATACATGATTATTGAACTGCATCAGGCCCAGGCTGGTGGCTGCTTTCTCCTGCCTTTCATTTTAAATGCATGTTAATAAAGGTTAATAATCTCCTATAGGCTGTACTTATGAGGACATGTAGGATTATGCAAATGAAGAGCTAACAAACATGAATACATCAGAGTGAAGATATGATCTTGAATCTAAATCGAGTGATTCTTTTTTCTCTTTTCTGTTGTAATGAACACATGTTCAAACACAGGGATGTGGGTGGAGTCATGTTTTAGTAATTAAAGGCATAACTAAACATCAGAGAGAGGCGCACACTTATTATATGACTGTTTAAAACACCAGATTTTACCACATTCTGTGAGTTCAAATCATCAGTTTAATCTGTCTAATCATGGCCCTGTGTCTAATGAAATGTGCCTCTTTGTTCCTGCAACATCAGACTGATCCTGCCTCTCCCAGAGCCTCCAGGCTGCTTCACAGGATCTTCTTTCCCTTTAAATCATCAAAGAAACACTTGTACTGAATACGTCTTTGTGGCATTTGTAGGATACAGGATTCTTGGCGTTTGATTAAAGAGATTGTGTTTTGCTGACCTCTAATGGTATATAAAGAAACTACAAGAACTGAAGCACCTGACATTTCCATGGGTCTTAACCATAACACAAAAGAGATTCACATGACAAGTAGAGACCTGAACTAGGTCAGAGTATTTATTTATTTATTTATTCATTTATTTATTTATTAATTGGGCAGATACCTGTAGTAGGGGTACTCCGATTGTGAGACAAAACTTAGAGGGTACTCCATTCAATTCAATTTTATTTATATAACACATTTAAAATACAACTTAAGCTGCCCAAAGTGCTTCACACAGACATAAAACAAAAACAGAAAACACGACACACAGGTAAAGAACACTAAAACAATAAAACGCCAAGATATCCCATCTACCTGGACCTAAACGTTAAGGAGACGAGGTGGGTTTTTAAACTCCAAGGGAACTCGAAACCAAACAATTGGAAACTAGATATGTGAATCTTGTGGCTACATGTTTCAGACAGATTACTGATCAACAGTTTTCTTGAAAAGACTTCTCCAAATGCAGCTCTGCCCTTTGATATCTGCACAGCACTATCACGTCTTGTGGACACACCCATGAAAACAGCAGGACTGCTTTGAAGAAAACCGCACATCTGAAATAACATCATTACACATTTACTGAGAAGAGCGCAGGACATTCACGCTCGGGACAGTTACATGAAAGGACAACCACTAGATGTTGTGTTCTTTTGTTCTTTCCCCTGTATGAATGTGGAGGAGGTGGATGGATTTGGATTATGTTTAGGCCTCATTCAGATTTTAGTGCCAAGGTATTTTGGCATTACTAGTTCAAACTTCAAACATATTTCATTTGTACTTGAAACATTCCAACAATGGCCAGGAAATATCAGCTGACACAATCAAACACAGAACAGAAATATGAGGAGAAAGTGAATGTAGGCGATACACACAGCTTCCACCAGTCAGCAGTTCATATTTATTTGTTATGTCTCTTCCATGTGACTTATACTGGCTCACATACACAACACACAAATTAGCACCACACCCTGTTCAAAAAATAAATAAATAAATACAACTAGTATTACAAGACTGGACTAAACTAACAGATCTGGTCATTGTAATGGAATGTGACACGATGTTATCCTGGAAATGATCAAAACAAATAATAATAAGACACATTGGATCAATGAATAAATACAACCAACACTGTATTAACTTCAGAGATTTGAAATAAAATAAACAGTCTGGGCGATGTGCTCAGGTAAACAGAGCAGAGCATAAAGAGGCAACTGTTCTAACTCCACCAAGTTTACCTAAGAAATCCTTCATCAATGTGTTGTCTGTGTACAGCTGGCAGGTTAGCTTTGCTTTGGAAAATAAGTAACAACGTATTTCTCAACTCTGTCCAGACTTTATATATGTGACATGGTGAACATAAAAAAATACTTGTTTACATCTTTCAAAGTATTGCACGTGTACAGCGCAGATAGGGACAGTCGGCCCTCTCTTCCTCATCCTGAACATTTCCAGAGGCTGTTCCAGAGTTGTAGCGGAATGGAAAGCATCTCCATCACAAATATTTCCATCAGCTGTTATCATCCACCAGCAGCTGGAGACACAGATTTTTTTCCATTCCATTTAGCACAAAGGCGCCACCAGGCACACGTCCAGCCCATCCACGTTATTCCCATGCGGATCATCACAGACGCTGCCATTCAGGAAAAATAAGGAGATGTAGATGTCTACCTTTCTTATGTATCTCTGCCAATGGCATTTATCCACTGTTTTAGGCCCGTGCCATGGTCAGAGTATGACACTGAAGCAGCATGTGACAAAAGGCGGCAGCTGGTTGCAGACACATTCCTCTCCGAGCCACGAGTGGGGAGCACACACACATTTTCATTTCACACAGAGTTTGTTGTGAGCTCTGGGGAAGCAGGCATTAATCTCAAGGTAGTGTCCTCGTGTTTTTTTTCTGTGCTATTTGTCGACTCATTTGTACGTTTACACCTGCGGCTGTGAACACAAAAACACAATTAGAGCTGGAAGAAGAAAGGAGAAATGATTGAAGAGTGTTATTCAAGTCATACTTACTATAAGACGATGACAAGAATGATCACTAGAAGAAGCAGGGTTCCCAGAACAGAACAGATGATAACAATGTGTTTTTTCTCTGCTATGTGTGGACTAAAGTCTATAAACTCACACCTGGCTCCAACAAACCCAGGATGACATCTGAGAAAAACAGCACATGTGGAGGAGAAATGTATTGATTTAGATGCACAGTGCTG
Source organism: Periophthalmus modestus (assembly GCA_019594935.1). Lineage (NCBI taxonomy): Eukaryota > Metazoa > Chordata > Actinopteri > Gobiiformes > Gobiidae > Periophthalmus > Periophthalmus modestus. The sequence goes on along the minus strand of JAIEZT010000028.1, from coordinate 50,012 downwards.
AATTATTTTATATTTAAACAAACTGGTACCTGCAAGACACCACATCCATTTCTTTGATGTAACGACACTCCCCATGGATGCAGTAGTGAGTGAGTTTTTCTGGGCATGTGGAGAAGTGACCGTTCCAGTGTCCTGTGTCTGTTTGTATAAGAAGAAAACAACTTTTAAACAACTCCTCATCATATAGTGCATCCACAACAGTTGAGTTTTACATATGACATATGTTTTTTTAAAGTCTGTGGGTCTTACTCTTGCCCTCTCACCGGTTTGAGTGACCTCATGTATAAATAGACTAGTGTAATATGATGCGTAGTGGAGATCTGGTGAATCATTCTCCGGAAAGGCCCACAACTCAATCCGCACTTAGTTACTTCACTTCACTTACTTAATTAACACAAAAAATTGAAGTCAGAAAAATCTTAGAAAAAGAGAAAGAAATAATTTTCCTGAGAGGTGAACCATGAATCGAAACTGTCCTGACACTTGTAAGAGTTAGGAGGACACACAGGCCTTCACATAAGCACTACTATCTTTATGACCCACTGGCATTAAAAGGTTCAAAATGAGCTCGTAAAAGTATACTCACATTCAAGTGAGAGCAATAATGCGCAACGAGTGAAACCGGATATCTCGTACTCAAAACCAAAAGAGAATGACCCAGTTTCAGGCAATAAATGAATTGGAAATGACTTTGAACGTATCGTGTAATCTTTTCTTGAGGGGTATATACAAATAAATATGTAATGAAATGTACTGCAACAAATGTACAATATAAAAGCCTCAATGACACTCAGGCAGGTGTTTGGAGTGTCACAGAGAGGCTTTAATCTAATCATTTTCCTTGTGGATTAATAAAGTTTGTCTAAGTCAAAGCAACTGCTCCAAAAACTCAGGCGGTGTGTTTTCTGAACTGCTCATTTATTCATTTCTTCATTAACCACAGTAAATCTTCAAAGCTTTACGACACAGCTGTATGTTCCCTCCCACCTTGCTCTACCTGTGCAGTTGTCTCCGCTGCTATGGTGATCACACTCAGTTGCATTGGCAGTAGTTCCCTCAGTTGTATTCCAGCCTGCCTCAGAGTATTTACATAAGACCAAACCTGTGCCGGAAATCAAAAACACCTCATGTTAGAGCTCACCAACATGTATGTCGCACCAGGTTTGACAAAATAAAGAAACATGAACTCCCTCCTCACTTGTTACGCAGTGAGAGATACAACAGGTTTTAGTTTCTACTACTAATGTCACCCGACTTTTGCATTACCAGGAGCAAAACAAGGCTAGTCTAATAATTACAACTATTACATCAGTCCAAGGTGCTTCATTAAACTATTAAATAACACACTCAGGCTGCTCTGTCAAGTGAAACACCATTAAATCTAGTTTAGCTGTAACTCATTTAAACCCTCAACATGACATGAAACTCTAAAACCCAAATCTAAACTACCTGCAGCTTCTACTGATGATATTTAAAACATTACCTGCCAATACACCCACACAGAACGTGTACACTTTGGCCATCTCCCCTCTTGGCTGGAGCACTCATCTAGACATAAAGGCGTAAGGTCATTCACAGACGTCAGTGGGGTCAAGACAAGCCTCTGTTTTCAGTTCAATGTCCACATGTCCACTAGCACAGCCCAGTGAAGCCAGAGAATAGACTGAATAGAAAAGACTGGTACTGAAACCTAATGCCTACTCTCGGGTCCCCGCCCACACCTTTAAAGGGAAACACAACTCCACAGAGCTGCCCCCGCATCTGCTGCACTTGAGAAAGAATGATAGGCGGATGTGTAATGACAAAAGGAACCAGTTTGACAGCAAAGCATTCGTTTATTTATAGATATATGTATTTAAATAGATGCGTAGGTCATTCTTTTAGCTACAAAAATGCAGTACAATGCAAGAAGTGGACAGCTGCCCTGGGGTCAAAAACAGAAGCAAGGCTGCCAATGTGCGACATCGGCCCCTCTTACCACCCCCAACACTCTGGCACACAACAGTTTCATTCTGAACTACAGTATGTGGGCAGTGTCTCGCTTAAGGACACAACTAGAGCCACTACTGCCCCACTGTGGCACCTGCTGTTCCCAGAGGTCCACAACTTTGTAAAATGCATCAAATATCAGTGGATACAATAGATCCTGAATAGCAAATAAACATCCAGAGACTTTTTTTTTTTTTACTCAAAACTTTATTCAGTGATGTTTTCTAAGCATCAGTGTCATAATATACACTTATACACAAAATAAAATGTGCCCATTTAACCAGGTCACCTAGTCTCTAAACCAGACGTGTCCAAACTGTTTTCTCCCAGGGCCCATACTGAAACATATTTGAAGCAAAGGGCCACAGACCAGTGTCGATACAGGGAGTCAAATGGTGCATTTAACACAGGTTTGACTGAGACATTGTACCTTTAATAAGACTTGAAATATTATTTTTAGGTTTGTGTCACAATGCAATGTGATGTTATGCAGGTTATAGAGGTAACATCTCTTGAATTTGTAGTAAAAAATATTTCCTGATCAATTGGGCCAGTTTAGGAGGAGGCATGAGGGCCAACAAAAATAGGTCTGAGGGCCGCATTTGGCCCCTGGACCATAGTTTGGACAGCTCTGCTCTAAACTAAACACGAACAAAGAAGAAAAAGAGAGAGATATATATTCATTAATAGAAAGTGTGAAAATGAAAGAACACTAAAATAATTTTTAAAAATGGATCACAAGCTTTTTTTTTTTTTTTTTATCTGTTTTTGGTGCAGAATATATTGTCAGTATATAAGTCATGAATGGCTTTAATACCACTTTTGCACCAGGAAGGAGGATTTGACCAAAACTGAAGAAGCGGCTTGAACGAGCGGCCAAACATCTTCACTCCTGCAACTTTTTGTCCAGTTGACAGATTAGATTTTTTCTTTTACTTGTAGCCAAAAATGCAACAGAACACAGAGCAGCAAGAAAAGACACAAAGTAAACGTTCTACTTAAAGCATAATGAGAATGAATCAAGTGTTCTGTTGCAAAATTAGGTCACTCTGTCATGGCTCACTTCTAAACATTGTTCAGTCATTTGAAAACAACTAACTTGAAAGTAAAAGTTTAAAAAAGGTTTTGAGGAGATCCTGTTTTTTAATTGACACAGGGGCAGAAACCAGTGAGGCTGCGCCTGTAGACGTCAGGATCCTCCCTTCTGCTGTTTCCCTTGTTGTCTCCGCCTCCCCTCTGTGGGCGTCGGCTCACCTGGTCTGACAGCTGGCACACCTGGATACAATGCCCTCATTACCTGCAGTATAAAATGCCTGTTTTTCCCATTCATTCCTCACTAGTTTGTTGTTGATGCTACTTTTTATTTATTTTGTATTTATTTTTTAATATGTTTGCACTGAGGTGGGAGAGGACAGCAATTTCATCTGTGCTATATATCTTGTATGTATATGCACATGTGACAATAAAGAGAAATTGAATTGAATACTCCTGTTAGTAAATGTGTTTGGTCACACAAAACAGGTCAACTTTTGAACTACAATCGTGGGATCCAGATGCCCTCTGTCTTATGTTTAGGAGCTGCCTGCCTGTCTGCCGACCTGCTTGGTGGTCAGCCCAGAGTCTACCTGCACCTCTGGACCCCCCCTGTTTGATACTTACCACTTTTACCTGATTATTAGTCTGGACAATAAACAGTTCAACCACCTGCCAGGTGTGTGCTCCTTTTGGGTCCTGAGTAAAACTGTGACAATGAGGCTTAGTGCAGACATGTGTACTTATGTTTGACTTTGCACAGTGGAACACATGTAGTGTTTTATACATCTGCTTTATGGTTAAGTATTTCATAAGAAAGACGCACTAAGGCAGGGGCACTAATATTCATTTGTCACAGTGACAATGAAATACATATTTAACATATGTAGCTGGGATGTAGGTCAGGATCCTTCTGTTTATAATAATAAACAAGTGGGTCTGGAATAAACAAGGACAAAGGAAAAGTGGTACAAACATTACAAACCTTATTTTATGTTATGATTTAGATTTTCACTTTTGCAAATGACAATTAAACAAACACGTCATGTCAAACCCTTATTTGTACTGAAACATTTGGGCTCAAGGTCAAGAAGGTTAAGAAACCCTAAAATGAATAAAATAAATAAAACTTACAAGACGCTCTGCAAAAACAAACGTGATGGGAAATGTTTTTATAATAGGAGTTGTCTTTTTACCACATAAAATTATACAGTTTTCATAAAATGTGTATTTACATTCCTGGACTAAATGAATGCTTGTGCATGGTGGTAATAGTAGTTGTAGAACATATAAAAGCAGATATAAAAAAAAAAACCTCCTGGATGTTTGTCTCCATTCCTGTTTCAAAAACAGGAAAGACCCAGTTTCCTCCCTGTAGCTTTGTGTTTTTAACTTCAGGAAGCTGGGATGCAGCAAGATTGCAAGGAGCAATTTAGAGCCCGGCTTAAACATCCGTTTTGTATAGTCCCAAGGTAACAGCGTGGTCCTTACTTTTTATTTAAAAAAATAAAATATGACATGTTTTCACAGTGTAATTTAATATAAAAATAACAGTACAAAACAGATTTTCTACAAAACATACAATATAAAACACATCTCCTGGGCTCCACGTTGTCATAGTCTTCTTTCTGTATCTGTAAAAAAGTACACTCACAGTTATTCTTGAGTCAGATTCGTCCTTGCCTCGACAGAAATACTGTATAACGGGATGAACCTGACCTTATGTAGTAACACACACAGACATCACACAATGGAGCATGAACGTGGCTCTCTGAAGGGGTTGCTGCCTGTGGGGACCCCCACCAGCAAAGCATCTTTGCCTGCGTTCTGTAAACAGTACTGCTGTAGCTCTGCAGCTGCTTGAGACACCTGGCAACAAAAAGAAACATCTAAAAATGTGTCTCAGTTTGACCTGCTACAAATACAAGAGTACGCTGAAATGTGCACAACATTCAAGGTCAATAACAAGTATCTACTTATGATGGTAAAGCTTTCTATGGTCGTGAGTCTAATGCACAAAAATGTTTAAAAATGATCCTCTTGAAACTGTTGACTTCATCTTATGCATATTTGAGATATTTCAATGAAATGCCGAACTACATCACAGTATACATCAAAACAATACTACTAGTTTATGAAATAACTTTACCTTGATCCTCTCCACACTGGCCTCTAACTTGAGCTGTTCCACCAGTCTCCTCATGCTTGATATACTGGAGTTTGACGCCATGTTGATGTCCAAAGACTTAAACTACTGCTGAAGAGTGAAGTGAGGAGCAGCAGACAAGCCCCATATGTCCTGAGTCCACTTGGAGCAGAGCAGAGGAAATGATACACCAGCTCACTGACGCCCACAAGTGTTTCGTCACGGGAAAAGATTAGTAAGACACATTATCCTTATTCATAAAAATATGAACATTTCTGACCACACACAATTCATAAATCTGGTCCCCTTACTGTAGGAGCCGACGCTGAGGCTCGCTGTTCTGGGCTCAAGTCAATGTTGTTTTCTGCTCAGATGTTTAATTTTAACAGCACAAACATAATCATTAAAAGAGGTGAAGATCAGGGTTAGGGTTCATTTGAACTTAACCAGGTTTACGATAGGCTTCTGAGTGCTATTTTTAGGGAGCTATTTCTCTGTAGAATTTGTATTTGAAATTTCACACACATGATCGACCTGTGCCCCCAGACACTAGGTAAATATGTTCAAATAAAATATATCTTTTACTGATAACAATGAATAGTATTGCTGATTACTCTTAATTACAAAAGCATTGTAGGGGAGAACAGGGCTGGCTGTCACAGGGTTTGGTTGTCACGCTCACCATAGCTCAGCATGTGAAAGGTGCATCTGAAAAAAAGTTGGACTAAAATATTTTAAAACTTGATTAAATTTCACTTGTTAAAATATTTCTGGAGAAAGTTGTTCTGCATTGTGGAGAGAGGAAGGTTAGTCTCAGGTAATAAAAATAATCTGTACTGCCCTGAATCTTATTCTGTTCAAGTTATTGATCACTAAATACACGTTTATATTGTTTAACGGATGTTTTTAATTGCCATTTGTGTTTTGCCATTTAAATTCCTCTGATTCAGGAAATGTGAATCATATTCATCTTTGTGTTACAATTAATATAACACTGTGACAACCAGCCCCATGAGGTGAGACAACAAATTCAGACCTGGGGTTGACTGTCACAAGTGAAAAAAATAATTTAATGATCATTAACTTTTGAACAGAATAATACAGACCTAGGTGGACTATTTTGGTACCTGAGACTTTAACCTTCTTTCTTGTGTTGAAATTGATTTTTTTAGATATATGCCTACTTTCTTTGAGCTATTCAGAAGAACATAAAAATGTGACTATCAAACGGTCTCTTATTAATATGTTAATTTTGAGGTGCTCCAGAAGGTGGCAGTGTAGTGAGTCAGCTGTGGTCTAGTGCTGCTCCTTTAATGAAGTGAGGCTCCACTGAAGCATGGAGCTCACTGCCTGTTGTCTCTTCATTTTTCCTGTTTATTCAGGGTTTTCTTCTGTGCAGGTCTGCCTCTAGACTGGAGGAGTTAAGTCCCATGTGATCAGGATGTGCGCTGCTTTGCTCTCTCTGTTATGCTCTATGGACCTCACTCTGTCCTTTGACTCATAAATCAGCTCCTTCAGAGTTGTGCATATCCTCAACCTCCTTCTCCCTCTGCCCCTCCTTTGCTTTGCTCATTTCTCTTACTGTTAAGTAGTACTGTTAATTCAGGAGCATCTCTCGATCCCGTGTCTGAAACTGAGGTGGTTTTCACACATGTGACACTGTTGAGGGCCCCCCAGTGGTTTTCACACATGTGAGCGGCTCTGTTGAGTGCCCCCTAGTGGTTTTCACACATGTGAGTGGCTCTGTTGAGTGCCCCCTAGTGGTTTTCACACATGTGAGCGGCTCTGTTGAGCGCCCCCCAGTGGTTTTCACACATGTAGCTCTGTGGAGCGCCCCCCAGTGGCATTAGATTTCGTTGTTTACTTTATTTTTGCATCGGTCTAGTTCACAAACACCGCACATCATTCACCCCAAACACTCGTCATGAGTCATGTGAGAGTCCATCACCAAACTTATTTCTATGACAACTCGCTTCAAGAGACAGAGCCTCGTGACTATGCGCACGTGCTCGCTTTGCCTTTAGTGGTAGTCTTTAATTTCACCTGTGGCTACATACTGTGAGAACTGTACACGCTGATTGTGGACGAGAAAAAACTTTTTGAATGACACACAGACAGAAGCAGGCTCACCTGCGCAGACAAACCCAGTTCACCTGCGCAGACAAACCTGGTTCACCTGCGCAGACAGAGGCAGGCTCACCTGTGCAGATAGAGGCAGGCTCACCTGTGCAGACAAACCCAGGTTCACCTGCGCAGACACATCCAGGCTCACCTGCGCAGACAGACACAGGAGGAACCTGCCACTAGGAGACCTCCTGGCTCGAGCGTGCTGGAGAGAGCTTTTTGTGCGGTTCAGAATGATACTGTTGTGTTCACACCGGCCCAGGCGCCGCTCTTGGAGTGAATCCTCTTTTATATTGGCCATGTGATGGTGTGAAAACAACCTAGGTTTGGACGCCTTCACAAACGTGAAGCCAAAGAGAATAAGCACATGGTCAGTGTAGCTATCGCAGTAAATATTACTGATTGTGAATGTTGCTTGTAATGTGGGTTGTTGAATATGAGGATATATTGTGTTGCTTGCTGCTGGCCTCCAGTGGTAAAATAGAGTATTGCATGAGCATGCGCCCTGCTCATGTGGTTCCTGTGACAGGAGACAGTGTGGACCGAGACAGACACAGAAATACCAGGGATCTATTAAATAACGCGGAGAAATGCAAAGGAAATGCACGGATCGACAACCCCTAAATGTTGTGCATTTGTATTTTGTTTTGTTGCATATATTATTCTATATGTTTATGTATATTTTCTGATAAAAAAAAAAAAAATGTGATTTTAGTTTTTCACAGTGGACGTTAGCGTCAAATAGAAACTTAATAAAAGCTTTTTTTTTTTTTTCATGTTTTCATTTTTACACTGATTAACTTGAACCAACACAAGAATGAGCTCAGTGGCAGAGCAGGGGCACGAGTGAGAGCTTTGTTCACAGAAAAAAACAAAAAACAAAACATATCTGGCATCTGATTATTATTGTTGAGTTTAGATTGTGCATCATTTCAAAGTGTGAGCAGTGAGCAAACTCTGGACCATTTTAAACACATCTGAGCCTTGGTCACCTCTCTGTGCGATTATTGTTTTAGTTAAATTAATTCTCACATTGGCTTCTGTCATATAATTAAATACAAAACGAGCCAGTCTTTTGAACGGGTCTTTGAAAGATCCAAAAGATTCAGATCCCACAAAGGAGCCGAAAGTCCCATCACTAGTTTTTCTTTTCGTGGCAGAGGCTCAGTCAAAGGTGCTTCTTAAATGCCATTAAATGTCTTCTGGGCCATGAGGTAAATAAGCTGTAAACTCAAACTCCAGAGGTGCGTAATGGCACAGTCCTGGTGCGCATGCGCAGAGCAGCATGGAGTGGACCGTATCTGTTCTGCAGCTCAGGACCACGTGGGGACAGAGTGGACCTGCTCCGGTGTCTTATTGGTCCATGGGTGATTAACAGGATTGGCTGTAAGTAGCTTTAGTAGCTTTAGATGATGTGGAAGTCGACGAGACGCTTCTTGGAAGTGAAAAGTGCAAAGACAGAGGGAAACATGAGCTCAGGCTCCAGGTGAAGCTAGCCTCAGGTGAAGCACAAGCCCTGACCAGAAGGAAACACACGTTTGGAGACATGGTGGACGTGTTTTCTGGAAGGACACTGCTGAATAAAGACGGTGATTTCGTGGATCCTGAGGAGGCTCTGCGGAACAAAGTGGTGGGGATTTATTTCTCTGCGGGATGGTGTCCGCCCTGCAGAGACTTCACTCCTATTCTGTGTGACTTTTACACAGAGCTGACTGAAGAACAGGACCCTCCAGCTCAGTTTGAAATAGTTTTTATCTCGTCTGACAAGTCCACGGAGGACATGGTGGAGTATTACCATGACATGCACGGGGACTGGCTGGCTCTGCCCTGGACAGATGATTATAGACAGTAAGTGTGGTTTAACATTAAGGCTTTTGTTATTTATGTAGGAGACTCATTTACCTGGAAGTTTGATTGTATCTGGAATGATGTAGTCTGCAAGGCACACTCTCACACATGTTTATAAACTACAGATAAACAGCAGCAGTAGCTCAGGTGACAGTGTTTGTTGGTGGACAAAAGGTTGGCGGTTCAAAACATTTCGACATAAACATAATTGGTTATAAGTAGCTTTAGTAGCTCAGCAGCTCAGATCCACTGACCCAGACGATTCCAGCTCCCACAGATGAATGCTGTCGTTGTGTCCTTGGGCAAGACACTTAACCCCCTCACCCCCAGTGTCTGAGTATACTGGTGTGTGAGTGTGTGTGTGTGTGTGTGTGTGTGTGTGTGTGTGTGTATATGAATGAGTGAGCAGTTCCTTTATATAAAGTGCCTTGAAGGTGCAACAACGCTGTATAAAAATGTGACCCTGGCTGTTTATCATTAAGTGAGAAACTGTCTGGCCTTTATTCCTGTGTAATATGCCTATGTAATAGCACATTACCATAAATATAAACTGACTTCATTTTAAGTGAGGGTGGATGTTTTCTGCTGTACATGTTTACTTGTATGGTTATATTGTTTTTCTCTTGTTTTGCAGTGAACTAAAGGAGCGTTACAAGATAACTGCAGTGCCCAAACTTGTGATTGTGAAGGAGAACGGCGATGTGATCACAGACAAGGGCAGAAAGCAGATCAGAGACAGGGGCCTGGCCTGTTTCAGGTCCTGGTTGGATGCGGCAGAAATCTTTGAAAACTTTAAGGGCTAAAAAAATATGTGTCTGTGCAGCATGTGCAGCCAACACAAAAGAGAATTCTCATGAAATAGTTTCATTTTCAGTTCTATGCAATAAAAACTGAGGCACATTCACTGTACATATTGCAAATTATAGCAAAAAAGAAAAGATGGAATATCATTCACAAGCTTTTTGAGTTGACACAGGTCAACAAAATGTATAATGAGAATATGGGTAAACCTCCAATTCTGCAGAATGTAGATTGCTTTTTATAATATGTTTTTTAAATACTTTTGTAAGTTTTGTTGTTGAAATGTAGCTACTAAAACTACATCTTGTCTCTGTGTCTGTTTTTGGTGTTTAGCTAACAGAAGACTCCGCTTTCCCTGCACAAACAAACCAATTCCCTTTGGGGGTGTTAAGAAACTCAAGGCCCATAGGAACAAATGTTTCCAAGAGGCTTGCACATTTACTCCTCTGGGCCCTTATTATGTTGTACCATGTACAGTGCATGTTTTAGTTGGACCAGAGTAAATTCAAAATATGATGCTAAGTATGATCAAATTAATGAGCTTATCCCTATCAACCTATCCCATGTTTTGGAGATGTACTTTATTAGAATATGAATATTATTGTCTATAAAAAAATCTAAAAGGCCGCAAAAAGATGATTAGAAATAAAGGCCAAACAATTACACAGTGTTTGCCTGGATCCAGAATACACACTTCTTCAATAGTTTATGAAGATGTGAGTCTGGTCACCCCTGAACCGCCCCGTTTTAAGACTGGTGTGATTGACATGTGGATTAGCCAATTGGGAACACGCATGGTCCGTCTGTATTGGAAATAATAAAGGAAATAAATATCACAGGGCTGAAAAAACATCGTGGATTTCTACAAATCAATGAGTGAAGGGTTTCAAGTCATATTTCAGAACTTTTGCTTTGCTCAAATCAAAAGGAAAAGTAATGCATAAAGATTATTTGCTAACTATTTTGTCATAATTAACTGGCACATTCATTTAAAGATGCTGTATGTAAGATTCTGTTTGTAAGATTCACAAACATGAGCTGTTTCTGTCCCCAGATACAAGGTAAACATGGTCAAATCAAATATGGCTTTTTACTGATGGGAATATTAATGTTGATTTATTCTTAATTACATAAACATTGGACATAAATTGATTTTCCAGACGATTATCCATCCATCACAAAGATGAATGAGCCTCTAATGAGTCTCACTTGAGTTGCCACTGACAATACATACAATGAATCCTCTCTATCTAAACCCAGCACATGCAGCCAATCATTAGTCAGTGCTAGTGCAGCCTTTGCAGCTCAACAAATGAATTGTGGAGGTTCTGAGCCATATACTGTGAATGAGAAAGTAGTACCTTTTTCAGATACAGTCCCTTTAACCTTAATGATTATGTTGACTTGGCTTCTGGTCAGATTGCTGGTGGACACTGCCTTATATCTGTCTGAAGGGAGGAGCTAACTAAACTGTAAACTGCTATTGTCTCCAGTTTCAGCCTTAACGACACTATTCAACCTTTAATGGTCCTCCTATTGTTCTCTTTTGTTTCTTTGTGTTTGCTTTGGGTCTTAATCATTTAAAATAATAATTGTATTCAAATATATTTTGTCCTCAAGTAAGAGTAGGTCTACACATACTTAATATGTTATTACTCAAGTCATAGCATTAAGAAAGTTTCATTGGTAAAGTTTGAACCATTTTGTTTATAGAAACTGGTGGACACCCCCTAAAAATCTTCATATGTGTTTTATTGAGGAAAAAAAAAAAGACTTATTTAGTTCCTGTAATGTCTGTGTAATCCCTCAGTCGTCCAGGTCTGGTCCATAGTAATATAGTTCCTAATAGTTCCTGTGATGCAGCTTATGTCAAATATAAACTGTAATTAGATATCTCACCACGTGGGGTCGCTGTTGTTACACAATTCTCAATTTTACTTTTCAAAACGTTCAAATATGGGTAATTTTGTTAGTTTGAGCTGCGTTGTGAGTTGAGCTCATTTTGTTTTGTAGTGTAATGGTGTTTTTCAGACAAACACGTAGAAACGCTGTAGCTGCCTCATTTAAGACACTGGACTGTCCCAGCGCCTGTCCTCGTGCAGCTGATTAGACTCATTTTCCGTCAGTGGACACACAACATGAGTGAGTTTCCTCCCTGGTTTAACCTCTTTTAAGCTCTGGGCTGTGTTCACTGGTTGTGATGCAGTTGTCATTTTTAACAGGGCCACTTTAGATTAGAATGAGTGTCTGTACTGACTTCACGTTTGGACTCTGACTTGTTGTTAGAATGAAAGGCGGTAGTGTTAGCTGCTGTTGAAACGGTGTCTTGAATCAACTAAACAAGGCAGTCTTTATTTGAGGGGGAGGAGGGGGCGGGGAGGGTGGACCTGAGCTGCCCGTTCAGTGAGAGTAAAGAGATTCGGAGACACACAGGGAAAGTACTGCAAACCTTCAAAATAAAATACAGTATTTACTATTTTGCATTGCTTTCAGTCAGTTTATTTTTCCCCCAGATTATTTTAAGTTTGGATTGCTTTTTGATAGACACTAAACAGTTACATAATGTTATTCTAAACTTCTAATCTTCTTTTGTGTTTGGAATTACAGTCGATCACAAGTCAGTGGTTTTATTTTGAAGTCGCTCCGTGCGCTCGCGTTCTGCTGCGTCGAGTCGCGCGCTTGACGTGCTCTCCGCTTGAAACGCGCTCTGCCGCTCGTGCGCTCCACGAGTGTCGGCAGTAGACACAAGGAGGTCTGCGGGCAGCAAGGGATTGTCGCATCAGGACAAAACAAAACGTGTTCTCACTTATATAGGAACTGCTCATGTGCACCCGGCTGAACTAAAGGTAAGTTTGCATATTTACTGTTAGAATAGATGTTAGAGCCAATCATGGTATGGAGCATGTTTCATCTCCAATAATAGAATTTTGAATCAACAATTTCATAGCTGTGGCTGTTTAGTTTAAATCACTGCAAGCTTCTAACAGGTCAATATTGTTTCCTCTTATGTGACTTAGCAGTGTGTGTTTTGTATTTTCATTCTACAGGTACCTTAATAGGTTTTTAAGTTTTTTGGTCTTTATAGCCTAATTTATCACAAAAAAATACCTTAAAGTAAAGTAATTTTCTATATACATTTAGATATCATAAGTGCTGCCTGCCCCTGCATAAAATAAACATGCAGACAGCCAGGCACATGTGCAAATACCCCGCACAATGAGAGCTGCTGGAGAAAAATGGTTTTAATCCTGCTTAGTGCCCTCACAAACACCAGTTATGTTTGTTGAGCATGCTGGTGTTGGTTCTGGAGTTGTTTTCCTCCGTTGGGAATAATGGAAGTAAAGATTAGGGGGATTTGGGCTGTTAGGCAAGCAGAGGAGAAAGAATCTTACATGGTCCATTGAAAAGCTATTATTGTTGTGCAATGTGTCTGTCTTATTATGTATTAACATGGTGACGGATAATGGTTTATAAGATGTCTTGGAGCTGAGATGCCTCATTCTGTCAGACTGTGTTAGGCAGTGTCTGTGTGTGTTCTCAGTCTGTAGACTACTGTATGTGGAGACTGAATGTACTCTCGTATTACATGGATCACATTGCAGTATAACCAGTACTTGTTTCTAACCGGTCTGATGTAATGATTCCACTTCTTATTAGCAAATTGCTATGATATTGTTGGCGTGCCAGTCTAATTTAGATAATAGGCCTTTATAAATGTCTTAACAAGCAGTTTTCACTTGGACTACAGGGTGCTTTTCTTTATTATTGCTTGGTGCTATGGCTATTTACAGTACAGCATGAGTGGTTGAGCTTTGGATTAAGGAAAAAAAAACTGTTCCTTCATTCTACTGTGGAATATTTACCATGTACATATGCATTTAATGAGACTGAATCTGTTTTTTTTACCTTTACCAGTAGCTGAAAACTACATGCTTTGACAATTTTTAGGCTCTGTTTAGCTGTGCGTATGACTGAAAGGTTTTATTCTGCACTTTGTCCTCCTTTAATCTTAATTTTATGATGATTAATTGTAATTATTTATGCCTTTATTGGTTGTATTGTGATTTCACTGTCTTTTTTATTCTGTAAAGCACCGTGAATTACTTTGTGTATGAACTGTACTATAAAAATAAACTTGCCTTGCCTCTAATTTAGGAACAATAGATCCAGCCCAAATGAATTATCATACCAGTAAGTTGAAAAACCTGCCATTTTAACATACAAGTGAATTGAATGTATGGTTTGCTCTAGAGGAAAAGCTAAGGATGATGGAAGTTCAAGATTAATCAGTGAAATAACTTGTTAAAAATAGTGTGTTGTGTGGTTATGCTGTGTTCTTAAGTAACCCTGGCTGGATGTAGAAAGATTCACTTATGCCAGATTGGAGCTGTAAAGACACTATAACAATAATTATACCTAATGAGATGGTTCTACGCAGAGCAGACCATCCACTTGACCCATTTTCTCCCATGAGGATCAATGTACCCTAAATATGGAGTAGGAAGGCACTCTGAGGAGCCTTGGGAGAGAGCAAGATGAGAATTGGCCAAAGTTAAGGGGCTTTTCTTGTAGCGGAGAATACATGTTTTGTGAACTCCATCCAGATGGCACATTGACACGAAGGTTCCGGGGGAAAGCGGCCTCTAATGAATAGGAGGCAGATCACCTGAGGGGACACCAAACTTCAAAGACCACCTTTCTCTACAAACTTCAACTGGGTTTCCTGTTCATTTGCTTATGTAATGCTAGCCTTAAGTGATCTCTGGGATGAGCTGACAATGTAGCGATTTAACTCAAACTTATCTTAATCGTGTGCACTTTGTATCATTATCTGGTGTCATCGCTGCTGGCCGTTCAAAAGACATTCTTCTTGTTTTCTTCACAGTGCCACAGGACAAGTTAAAACACTGAAATCTTGGAAGAAGCACAGAGATAATAAAAAGCGGTGTGTCTACTTTGTGTCGCACTTGCATCAGGAGAGAAAAACTGGCTGCAAATAAACAAGGGCATCCAAGAGTTTAACATGGTTTTATCTGTTCAAGTAGTGTAATCTAAAAGGGACATTCTGATACACCTTATGGGTATAGTTAAGATAGCAGGGGGGCAGACTTTAAACCTCACAACTGTTACACAAGTTCATGTTTGATGTAATAATGTCACAATTTGGGTCGCGGGCTGTTTTTATAAAGCAAAATTCAAAAGACAAACACAAAATTACAGTTTCCCAGATAAAAACACAAATAAATAGTTGAAATCGAAACCTGAAACTCTATTTTGTGATGAAATTGACCGTGCTGGGTGTGCCCCAGTAGCACACAAAGGGTACCACCACAGAACCAAAAAAAAGCTGCATTGACCTTGTTGCTTACATCATTTCTCCAACAGTCAATTTACCACAAACATCCAGAATCTTCAACTTTTACTTCTTCAAATGCCATACAGTGCCTGGTGCTGATACATTCAGGTTTGAGAGTCCTTTTGCAGTGATGCTTGAATGCATTCAACAGCAGAGACGGCAAGGACGCCCTGCACATGTTTGAGTGTGCAGAGGCCACCGGGTCACTTCTCAATCACCAGAGACTTTGAAAGGTTAAGAGGCGCACACTGTACAACACAAAGAGGGCATGTACACAGTCTGACACTGGCAGTCTGACGGCTCTCTGCCATTTCTGCTGCTCTAGTGTGACACTCCAACAGAAAATCATGCTTTTGTGTTCTCAAAGAAAAATGATGGTCCCTTCTTCATAACCCTTTGTTTGACCTGTTATGTTGAAAGTGTGAATGATATCTTGCTTTGAGGACAAGAAGAGTACAAAGTACACTTTTTTTTAAGAACCTGCACAAAGTTGCATTTTACTTTTCAGACTGACTCAGCTTTTGCATTATGGCAAATTCTCACAACATTCACACAACATTCAGGCTGTTGGACACAGGGGTGCATTATAGTATCATGTGTTGTTTTGGAGTGAGAGGGGAATAATCAAAGCTTTACATAACTCTGTGGTTATGCCACATACAGTGGTGGTATTTCACCATAAAAATGTCAAATGAAGTAACTTCTGCTTACTCAACGATGAGAGGACTGAAGTGTGTGGTCTTCTGCTTTTAATAATAAGACTGATGCGTAAACAGCACAGACCAATGTGATCAAATGAGATTCACAAATCATTATTATTATTATTACGAAAACATTGCAAACTATGTCCTTTGGTATGTTAGAACGTAAGGGGATAGAGACAATGGGATGGAAGACGCACCCTTACAAAAACCAAAACGCAGCCCGTGCCCTCCTGGGGGTTTGATGGTGTGACTGACTGAAGGCCACATCTCATAAATCTGTTGTCTCTAATGAGGGGTCCTTTGGCTCCTTTCCTTACGTTCCAATAGTGATTGGTGCTCTGCAGAGTCTGTATCCACACTGTGGTCATAACACATTTAGAAAAAGATCCTGAAAACAACAATTTACAAAGAGACACAGCGGCAGTGATCCACACGAACAGTTCTTGGTTTGTATGTTTTATAGTAGACATGCCATTTATAATTGTGTAATGCAAATCTACATTTTCTGAAATATACTTTTGTAAATTATAGCCGTAAGTAAAGTGGTATAAGGCTATGTTTCGTTTTATGTCAATTAAATACATTGCCCTGGTTTCTATGAGGACACATCTCATGGAATAGTTGTAATTATAGTTTATTATCGTTTATCATAAAAGCCGGAAGCTGTTAAGTGATTTGATAAACTGCAGGGGGTACCCGTGTGTGCTGATCATATGAATATCAGTGTAATGAGTCTTTCTGCTGAACCAAAGGGCAGAAATTGCCACCACATAATTAACATTCTAACATATTTTGGAGAGGATGTGTGGCTGCTTGATATCTCTGTAATTAAAGGGCTTTGCCATGTTGAATCTCTTAACTGTGCACTTCTATGGAGACCGCTTTTCCCTATAGAGAACTCCCCTCCGACATTCTTCCTGTCAGCCTGGAGGTCCGGCTGGAGGGATGCCTTTGTTGTACCTGATAAAACCGTCTCTTAGACTTTGCACAGCCTTGCATTCATTTGTACCACATACTAATCCTTTCAGTGGACACAGCTCGGAGCAGTGCTGTCAAAGACCTGCCTGTGTGGGGAATGCGGCTGTACACAAAGATACATTCAGAGATATGTACAGTAACGCAAACACGGCACATCTTTTTGCAGAGTGAGCTAATTTGAAGCCAAATTCAGATGTGTAGGAAAAAGCATCTTATCCATTTGAGTCATTTTCTTTCTTTATAATTGACATTTCTAAAGCACTTATTGTGATGTCAGTAGTCTCCAACATCTTTAGGACACATGTTGTTGTACACAGCTATTGTCTCTATCTTGTCTATGTTGTATTTGTGACAGTTTTGGGCAGTTATTTTTTCTTTTGCAAACAAAATCTCTGAATGTGTTATAGTAATTCGAACAGCCACTAAAATGCTGCTTATGAACACAGATATTAGTCATTACCCATTAAAAGCTAAAGTTTCCATTGTATAATTTTGTGATGTGTAGATAGTATGACATTATGCATATGTTGTCTTTACTCAGAGCTAAAATGAAATGTAAACTAATAGAAAAATCCCACACAATTTAAAACTGGCATGAGGCCTGTGTTTTTTTCTGGTTAACCTTGTTATCTTTTCCACTCTCAGGTCTGTGGAAATACCTGTGCTTCCATCCACACATCTGCCTCATAATGGAACATAGCGGGTTTCAAGCATCAGTCGGCATCACTCGCAGCCATGTGTCATCATGTAGAAGAAATAAGGCAGCGCAAAGGTAGACAGGAAGTACAAGCCATTCCCTGTGAGTGAGAGTCCATCATGAGTCAGGGGAGACGTCTGCGGTCCTGTCTGGTACTGGATCATCTGGAAAATGGACCGAGCTTCTGACCAATGTGAGATAGCACTTCCAACATGTGTAACTCTGGAAATGACCTAATTCAGGCAGAATGAGCTCATAGTGATAAGCAATTCGCCTACACACTGTTGATGGAAAAGATTAGCACATGGGCTCATATTGTGACCCGAGTGTGTGACGTTACATGAGGTTTTG
Source organism: Periophthalmus modestus (assembly GCA_019594935.1). Taxonomy (NCBI): domain Eukaryota; kingdom Metazoa; phylum Chordata; class Actinopteri; order Gobiiformes; family Gobiidae; genus Periophthalmus; species Periophthalmus modestus. The sequence goes on along the minus strand of JAIEZT010000028.1, from coordinate 31,986 downwards.
GACAAGAAACTCAGACAGAGGACTTTCATGTTAGAAGCAGAGATGTTGCGGCGTGGACTGCTGGCCTGGGTGTCTCGTGTTGGGGGCGTCCTGATTCTAATCTGCTGTTCACTGTCACTGCTGTATGTGATGACCTGCAGCCCTCCTCACTCTGACGACCCCCCCATGAGTCATGCTTTACCCAGGTCGGGACACAACCACGCAAGCATGGGGGGCACACGGCCGGGCGTCAAGACGGGGACCGGCGGGACTGGGGTTGTGGGGGCAGTACCCCCTCAGAGCGGCGGTCCAGCAGGTGTGCAGTCTTACCAAGCACTTCTCACAGAACGAGAGGAGCAGCATCGAGTTCACATCTCGTCTTTGAAAAAGCAGATAGCCAGCTGAAAGAGGCGCTGCAGGAGCGCAGCCAGCAGCTCAAAGGGGTGCAGGAGAGTCTGAAGAAGGGACTAACAGAGGGGCAGGAGGCTGGGACCAGGTCAAATGGTGGAGGAGAGGGTCAGGGGGCAAAGAGCCAGCAAGCAGACATTCAGGAGTTTCTCAAAAGCCAGCTGTCCAAGGCGGAGGTGAGCAGTGGAAGCAGATTCCCCAGTGAGTATGCAGTTGTGCCTTTTGAGAGCTTTACGCTGCAGAGGGTCTACCAGCTGGAGATGGGTCTGACACGGCACCCAGAGGAGAAGCCTGTCAGGCGGGACAAGAGGGATGACCTTGTGGAAGTGCTCGAACTGGCTCTGCAAAACCTCAACACACCTCCATCTCAGCAGGACGGGAAGACACAAAACAATAAAGTCTACACACCCTCGGACTTCATGGAGGGTGAGTTTTATGATCACAAATATTATATTAAAACAGTGTTGTTCTATAGTAAAATGTTCCAAATAGACTTGAAGTTGTATTTGTTGAACAACATGAGAGATATGCAGTTATTCGGTGTTTGATGTAGCAGTCATCACATTGTTATTGCTCCCTCTGTTTCGTATCAGTCTTAGCCACAGGAAATGAACACAGCTGATCCTCATTCTCAGTGGGGCATCTCCTACACACTGGCATTTACGGATGGGTTCATGCGCTCTTTGAAGGTCAGAATCAGAGTGAGTGAGTTTTTAACATGAGTAGTGTACACCTGGGTCAGAGGATGTGAGTCAAAGGATAGGAGCATCTTGCCCTCCTAAATGCAAATGTGCTTTATGTCCATGTGCATCCTACTTACATGCACCACCTTGGTTTACATTTCAAGGTAATGGCCCACATCCGGAACATTAAGCTGATGAGATGGTCAGAATGTCACAGGAAGGGTCCAAGGCACTGTTTGTAAATTGTTTATGATATTTCGGAAATTGAACCGCATCATCATATCTTTGAGGAAATGGTGTGCCCCTATCACAGGAAGCTGGCTGGTTTAACAGGATGCTTATCAGAGAATGAATCTTATTTCTCTTTTCGCATTGTCATCTGACTCACTCACTCTACTCACTCTTTCCTATTATTTTAACAGTCTCTATCTACACTGTCTTAACAATTAATATCTCTGCACTAAGCTTTTACTACTTACTTCCTCCTCTGTGTCATTTAAATAAGTCACCATTAGTTACACTAGCATGCAACAACTCTTTATATCAACAGGAAATCTGCTGTGGATGAGATCAAAAGCTTTTGCTGATAGTGTTGTCTTTTTTCCAAAGGATTTTTGCCTGGCAGCAGTAGCGCACATACAGGATGAGTCAGTCAGACCAATTAGATGCACAGAGCACACAGGATATTGCTATAGCTATGACAAAGTGCATAGAATGAATTTAAATTCTAAATCAGATCAGAGTGGATTTCAGGGATGGGATACAGGTGCAGTGTCAATACTAAAAGAGTATCTGCTCATAAAAAATGACTCAACTCATATTATCAGGCTTATTTAACATTTGCTTACACTTTCAGGTAATAGCATTATACTGTAATTGCAGTGCATTCACATCAGAAATGGAAAATAGCTTACTTTTACACATTTATAAAAACAGAAATATAAAGTCCAAATATCTAGAGTCATTCAGATCTCTGTTATCTGTATTGTGTAAAGTGTTACTCTTACATTGTTGCATCTTTATGTGCAGGTATTACACGCACAGAGAAGGACAAAGGGACACTATATGAGCTGACCTTCAGAGGAGAGGGGGCTCATGAGTTCAGACGCCTGGTGCTGTTCAGACCGTTTGGGCCGCTCATGAAGGTGAAGAACGAGAGAGTGGACACTTCAAACTCCCCCATCAACATCATAGTCCCTCTGTCCAGGCGTACGGACAAGTTCAAACAGTTCATGTACAACTTCAGGTTAGAATAACTCTCTATCTTTAAGCATATTTGAATGCATCTGCAGCATATACAGGGTGTCTCTTTACAATTGTGATACAAGTGATAAGATTTATTAATTAGATTTGTTCTGTTGTACTCAGTGGTTATAAAAGTTTTTAATCACATTGGGGTCTGTGTGTTTGTGAGTTCCTCTGTCAAACATTTCCAGACCATTGGATTGAAGGAATGGACCAGTTCTATTTGCACCATGTTCACCAGAAATCACACCTCTGGATTTCTTTCTATGAGGCTATTTTAAAGATATCATGCATGGAACAAAGATACAGGACTTTACTGAACTAAACCTCAAGATAACAGATGTGACTGAAACCACTGATGAGGCTTTGCTAAAATGAACATGGCAAGAAATCCAGCCCCATCTTGATGTGCCTCATGTGACTAATGGAGCCCATATAGAGGTGGATTAAATGAGCCCAAACCTCTGTAAACCACTGAGCACAATAGAACAAGTTTGATTAACATGTCTTATCAATTGCAGTATTGTAAAGAGATTTTAAGGACGCCCTGTATATCTATCTACTTTTTTTTCACTAATGGAAAATGTGTCACAGTGTTATTTTCTCTTATCCCTTATCATCACACAGACTCAGACATTATATTTATAAATGTGTGTTTTGCTGAGTGAGACAAAAGGACAGTACATAGTGTCTGTGTACAGAGTAACCTCATTCATATTAAAATAAGTGAGTGAAGTCATCAGAGCTAAACCCTGAGCTGTGCACTCTGTCGCTGTGAGTGAAGAAAACATCCTTCCAAACGTTGGTGATTTATTGGACCATGGCCCCTGCTGGTGCTGATCACAGCTCTTCTTGTATTTTACATGCTAAATGGCCTTCTGGGCAGAGCAGCCGTGGCTCATGTACACTATGGTAAGATGTAGACGCACATGAAAGACCTGGCCTGTCACTGAGCACTTTTTACCTTAGCTACATTAAAAGCAGATGCAGAGTGCATTTACTCTGGACTGAGTGGGCAAGGCAAGTTTATTTGTACAGCACATAAAGTAACTCAAAGTGCTTTACAGAATAAGAAAGACATTAAAATCACAATACAACAAATGAAAACATAAATAATCACAAAGAATCATCATAACATGAACATTAAAAGACAAGAGGCAGAATAAAAACCTTTCAGTCATATGCACAACTAAACAGAACCGTTTGAGCCTGAATTTAAACATAGTCAAAGTAGAGGCATGTTTCACATCTTCAGGAAGACTGTTCCAGGTTTTAGCTGCAGAAAACTGAAACTAAGGTCTTAGGGTTAGTGGTTGATAATATTCAAATGTGTGTCTTCTCTATCACGTGATTATTTTACCATGAAATCTGAAAATAGCAGCAGGCTACTATCAGATTCAGAGTGATGCATTGATGCAAACATACAAAAATATTCTCTCAAGATTTGTGTTGTGTGGTTCCTAAGTGTCAGTGTTTGGTGAAAACAGGGGAGACGTTTTCAGCAGGCGTGTGTCACTTTCAACAAGTCACCATAAAGCCCTGAAAAGCTCTTCTTATTTTCAGTGAACCAATGTGTTTCAGTTCAGACAGGAGCTGTCTAATAATCTGCAAATGTTTCCACTTTGTGTTGCTCTCACCTGTGATGTTGCCTGCTGTGTGTCTACAGGGAAGTCTGTGTGCGGCAGGACGGCCGCGTGCATCTGACTGTGGTGTATTTTGGCAACGATCAGATTAATGAAGTCCGCAGCATTCTGGAGAACACCTCCAGGTAGGTTTAAGACATCATATAAGTTTGTAAATGTATTTTATTTATTTATTTATTTATCTTTAGCTGTACAGGGGGACCGAATGAGAGCACTTGGGCTCTTTTTCATGGGCGCCCTGTTTAAAATACAATACAAACAGAAAAAAAAAGTCCATATAAAACATCAAAAACAGGTTCAGGTTTGTGCATAAAAGTTTGTTACCATATTATTAAATTGCGACTGAGTCACCAACTTACCCAGTTCTGCTTTTCTTTGAAGTGTATTTTATTTTTGTGTCTCAGTTCTGGTGCGGCTCTCTATACAGTCATGTGATCTGGTATTAAATGTTCCAGTATTTAATTTATTTATTTATTTGGTTGGGATAATGGATGTGAATGAACAGACAAGATTCAACATGAACATAAACACACCGGATTACAGCCAAAGGCTAATTTCCATCCGTTGTCCCAAGATCAGTGATATCAATGATTTACAAGTAGGTGAAGTATTCTGGCAGTTTTTTTTAAATAGTCTCTTATAGACTGCTTCAAAAACTGAGTTGAGCCAATTGCATAGCAGAGATGTATTTGCTTCTTGTGCAGTGAGCTCTTGTTCACCCAAACCACAGAGGCACACTTTCTGGCATGGCATCCTGCTGCCACCATCCGACTATCCCATGAATAATGGAACAGTTAGAAGTGTGCTCTGAGGTTACGGCCACCTTCACAGATGACACAGATAAATGACAGCACACCCGCAATCATGTGACTGACTCATGTGCCGCCATATGGACTCTGCAGCTCCAAACATTTACTGATACCTGCTACAGCCACTGTTGCTTTTCTCTGGTCCTTTTGTCCGGCTTTGAGTCTTTCTCCACTATCACAGAGCATCGGTGTCGGTGTGTTTTATGCTCTCTCAAATATAAAAATAGAAATATAATTCAAAGTTTTGGGAAACTTTGAGTAGCGAAAAAAAAGTTAATTGCATGGTCCACACATCTTCATTGCACTGGCATTAGAAATATTGTAGCTTATCCATACAGTGCTATGAATCACCTGCAACAAACCCACACACTTGGCAAGACACTCATGCAAAATTACCACAGACGCTGCCTATTTGTATTGATCAGAAATGCTTAAATTAATGAAACATCCTTCTAAATGATTCAGAATTTAGCCTGGTGCTGCAAGAAAGTCTCATTAAATACACTAATCTGATATAGTATGCATCTCATTTTAAAGGTCCCATATTACACAAAAGTGATTCTTATGAGCTTTAAACCATGTTAAAATGCTGTTAGCTCATCAAAAACAGACCTGTAGTTGTGTTTTGAGTCACAAGTTTGAGGAATCCTTTATTATTAGTCTGTCTGCATCGCCAACGCTCAAAATGCTCTGTTCCACCTTGTGATGTCATGTAGTGGTACTGTCGTTCTCAAGTTAAAAGTTACCTTTGACCTTTTGTTTAGCAGAAATGGGAAATTCCAGGTCTGAAATAATCCACATGATTGTAGTGAAGGTGTGTGGAGTTTAAAAACAGAGTGGAGCACTTCCTGTATTACCACACGATGACATCACAAGGTGGAGCAGAATGTTTTCAGTTTGATAGAAGAGCACTGCCTAAATATGCAGGTTTTATGTTTAACAATGAACCAAAACACAACTCTGGGTTTGTTTGTGATGCGGAAACAACATTCATCATTCATCGGCTGAATCTTGAAACATAGTCTGAAAAACTGGCTCTGAGCAGTGACAGCATCATTACCTGTCAGCCTGTCTCCTCTGTGGAAATCTGTGGGTTGTTATTTGGTTTACAAACACATCAAGTTACCGGAAAATCACGTTAAATAGAGTCACAATCCATGGTTTTAGCTGTAAGCACAGAAACCAGCATGATACTCGGAAACACCCACTTACAATCACCACAAATTGTTTTAATAGTTTAACTGTGGATTATGTGAGTTTATCAGCCTGTGTTCACTCAGTCCTGCATTTTTGTCTTTAATAGTCATACCCGTGTGCCAGTTGTTTCGTCAAACTTTGGATCCGGTCTGGTTCTTTCAGATTAGACGAGCTTTATCTGTCGCATAGGTTTTGTCATAACCATATACAGGTTGTCCATAAAGTCTGAAGTTTAAAATTTAATTACAAACGCAAGTGATAAGATTTATTAATTAGATTTGTTCTGTTGTGGCTATAAAAGTTTTTAATCACAGTGAGGTCTGTGTGTTTGCGAGTTCCTCAGTCAAACATTTTCAGATCGTTGGATTGAAGGGATGGACCAGTTCTGTTTGCACCACGTTCACCAGAAATCACACCTCTGGATTTCTTTCTATGAAGCTATTTTAAACATATATCGTGTATGGAACAAAGATACAGGACATTACTGAACTAAACAACAAGATAACAGATGCGACTGCAACCACTGATGAGGCTCTGCTACAGCGAACATGGCAAGAAATCCAGCCCCGTCTTGATGTGCTTCATGTGACTAATGGAGCCCACATAGATTTGCAATAAACGAGGTGAAAAACTTTGGAAACCACTGAGCACAATAGAACAAGTCTGATTCAGATATCTTAGCAATTGCCTTTGTGATAGATTTTAGCCTTTTTGGACGCCCTGTATGATTACATTAATGAAGTTCGTTTCTGCGTATTGCGAGGCAGCCTTCAATGTTACTGTGATGTGTTCAGTACCTGTCCCTGGCTCCAATACTGACCATAAATAAAGAGAGTGTGCAGCCTCTTTTACACAGATTTAGTTAAATATTGATTCCCTTCATAGTGAGCTGTAGAATATATACCGGGGTCTGCGGTTTAATTTGTGTGTATGGATTTAGCCATCTCAAGAACTTGAAATGACTAATGACAATATCTAATGACGATATCTAAATACAGGACCTACAGCCACTCAGGGATACTCCATGTTTAAAATATTTATGTTTATATACTTTCTTCCCTGCTCCATCTGCTGAACTGCTTATCACTTACACAGCCTTACTTCAAAGCACCAGCACTACTCCTTTGGGATTGGTGTACATTTCTGAGCTCAAAGTACACAACAAGAGCATCTGTGTAGAAGGATGTCTGTGTAAAGTATGGGAAGCTTAAGCGTTTAAAGGTGTACCGATCAGAATTAATGCGAATGCAAAGAAAAAACACGAGGGGAACATGTTGCTTTGACTGAGATGTAAAGATGAGACGAAATAGAGGTCAGATTTTTGAAGCTGAAAATGATGTTCTCATTAAAGGTAACATGTCTCACAGCTTCACTATTCTCTTTCTAGTGATGGTGCTGCTGCCTTTCATGTGATCACAGCTTTTATTTCAGCTCACGGACAGGTTGACGTCCTCTGTGACAGCTCATAAAGGTGGATACTATCAAACAAACAGAGCCGTTATGGACTTCCGGTCTGACGGGCGAAGTGATGGCAGCATAGAAAGTTCGCTCCCGACTGCAAATTTACCAGTACACCCAAAGACTAACTCGAAATTGAAAAGTTTTTCGATTAAAAGACGCTGGGTAAGAAAATATAACAAAATGCCCAAAAAAGGTAGGAAGACTACCTCACAAATGATGGGAACGTGGTGAAGAAGAGAAGAAGTGTTATCTCAAGCTAGTAGCAATAGCAACGTGGAGGACGATGAAGCGAAAGTGACAGACAGAGACGGTGAAGGCAAAGCTGACTTAATCCTGAAAGAGCTTCGTGATTTTAGAAAGGAAAACAAGAAACAATTAGACGCAATGAGAGAGAACATGATTGATATAGGCAAGAGGATGGATGAAGCAGCAGAAGAACGAATAATGGCTGCAGAGACGCACATCCAGTCATCAGAGGAGATGCTAATTGAGCTCGCAAAACTCCAAACTGAAGTTGAAGCTAAGCTAGTGGATCTGGGGGGCGTTCAAGGCGTAAGAATGTCAGAATATACGGGGTGACTGAAGGGGCAGAGGACGGAGCACCATCTGTGATTAACTTTGTTGAGACTTTGCTCACAAGCGGCTTGGGTCTGCCGTCGCCCGCCGCACTCGACATCGAGAGGGCGCATCGCGCACTTGGAGCGAGGCCGCCCACCGGAGCCGCGCCGCGGTCCTTCGTGGCCAGGTTCGCTAGTTATCGGATGAAGGAGGATATTCTACGGCGGGCGTGGCGGGCAGGTGGTTTTGACTTTCAAGGTAAAAAGATCTATTTAGACAATGACTACGCCCCAGAGGTACAACGTAAACGTAAAGAGTACACAGCAGCAAAGGCGGCACTCCGGCAGAACGGCATCCGATTCCAGACGCCTTTCCCGGCCAAGCTGAGAGTGCACTACAGCGGAGGAACGGTAACGTACAACTCGGCTCAGGAGGCAACGGAGGACATGGTGAAGAGAGGAATGTCGGTTTACGTGGTAAAAACTTCTACTTCGCTTTTGGAGCAAATAAAACAGCGAATGTGGCGGACGGCGAGCGGAAAGAAAAGAGATGCAGCCCAGACGCCAGGATTTAAGGATAAACTCCAGGCATTTCGACGTCAGGACGACACGGCATAAGGTTTTTTATTTCTGAACTCGTAGACAAAGTGAGGTAATGCTTTCTATAACAAAGTAAATAATTGTGTTTTGATTTTGCACCGATACGTTTCCTATAGTATCATATACTTCAAGATATGGGCATGAGAATATATTTGTAGTCGGGTCACGGATAAAGAGAATGGACCCTACAGACTCACGTTACAGCCTGCAGGCTGAAGAGGGCGCTCCAGCGCAAGAAGACGGAGTAGCCCTTCCCTACCCTATGGCCATTAAAGAGGCCTTTTGTTTGGAAGTCAACACGTCCTATTTTCGTTTTTTAACATCCGTTCTGATGTTTGTTACTGGTTCCTTTTTTGTTCTTAGGGGTGTACATGTTTCATTTACAGGAGGAAATTTACATTGGAAATAGTTATGCAGAGTATTAAGACAATTAGAATAGCAACCTACAATGTTAATGGTTTGGGGAATCCTATTAAAAGGAGTAAAATTATGACTAAGTTGAAAAAGGAGGAAATAGAGTTGGCCCTACTTCAGGAAACACATTTACCCCAATCAGAACATGAAAAACTTAAGAAATGGAAGTTTAAACAGTTTTCGGCTTCGTGCTCCCAAAGCTCAAAGAGAGGTGTGGTAACACTGATCTCTAATAAATTAAATTTTGAGTGTATTCAAGAGAAAAGGGATAATGAGGGGAGGTATGTACTGGTTAAAGGTTATCTACAGGGTGCCTTGATTACAATTGTGAATGTATATGCCCCCCCCAGGATCTGAATGGAAGTTTTATAAACACATTCTTGAAATAATTAGTTTAGAGACTGAAGGAATTTTGATTATGGGAGGAGATTTGAACATACGACTTAACCTATCATTGGATTCGTCCAACCCACAGACACAGGGAGCGAGTAAATCAACTAAAAGCTTCAAATTGTCACTGAAAGAATTGGGACTCCTTGATGTTTGGCGAGAACTTAACCCAACACAAAGGGACTACACCTTTTTTTCTCACCCCCATAATCTTTATTCTAGACTGGATTATTTCTTTATATTTAAAAATGACTTATACAGAGTGGTTAATTGTAAAATAGGTGTTATGGATATATCAGATCATGCCCCAGTGTATATGGATATAACTTTAAGTGAGGAAAAAAGAGATGCATCCTGGAGGTTAAATATAAGTATTTTGCATTCTATGAGGGATCAAGTTAGAGAAGACATTGAAAACTATTTAGCTGAAAATGACAATGAGGAAGTTATGCCCACTATTGTATGGGATGCATTGAAAGCTGTCATAAGGGGGAAAATTATTGGATACGGTTCGAACTTAAAAAAGAAGAGGAATCAACATTTAACATGTCTACAAACACAATTAAAATCTTTGGAAAATGCACATAAAGCTAATTTAAATCCAAGCCTGAAAATGGAAATAGATAAAACAAAGAATGAAATTAATGAAATTCTCTCAAGTGAAATAAGGAAAAAAATGATATTTATGAGGCAACAATATTATGAATCAGGAGGAAAATCCGCAAAGTTATTGGCTTTTAAATTAAAAAAACAACAATTGGACAGTACAATTCATAAAATAAAGCATCCCCAAACAGATACTCTAGTCTCTAAACTGGAAGATATTCAACAAGCATTTTTGGTATTCTACAGACAATTATACACTCAGCCGATGGTGGAAGGTCATCATCTCATGACGGCATTTTTGGATACAATTAAACTACCAAAAGTAAATGAAGAACAAAACAATAGTTTGATTTCAGAAATAACTGAACTTGAAATTAAAAAAGCTATTTCTGATTGTAAAACTAACAAAGCGCCAGGGCCGGACGGCTTTCCATCTGAGTGGTATAAAGAGATGAAGGACCTTATTGTCCCTATCATGAAAACCTCATTTAATCACGTTCTGAAATTTGGCATAGTACCGCCATCGTGGAATGAGGCATCTATCTCCTTGATCGCTAAGGAGGGAAAGGATAAACTCGAGTGCGGGAGCTATCGCCCTATCAGTGTACTTAATCAAGATTACAAAATATTTACACATATTATTTCTAAAAGACTAGAAATATCTTACCCCCCCTAATTATTAGTCTGGGACCAGACAGGTTTTATTAGGAAGAGACAGACACAGGATAACATTCGCAGAACTTTACACATTATAGATCAGGTAGTTAAAACTCAGGATAAAATGTTACTTGTAAGCCTCGACGCAGAAAAGGCATTTGATCGCGTTAACTGGGAATTTTTGTACAAAACTTTAGAAAAATTAATTTCCATCAGTCATTTATAAGGGTAATTCAAACACTATATAAATGTCCAAAAGCGAGAATTAAAGTGAATGGAGCCCTTTCCAAATCATTTAACCTAGAGAGAGGAAACAGACAGGGATGCCCCATCAGCCCATTATGCTTTGACATTTTTATTGAGGCTTTGAGTCGGGGTATAGCTCAAAATAGTAATATTACCGGGGTGGAAATGTTTGGCCAAGAACACAAAATCTCCTTATTTGCAGATGACGTGTTGATATATTTGACAAATCCAGACTCATCTTTTCCAAGTCTTCTGTCTTTTCTGGATACTTTTGGTTCAATATCAGGGTATAAATTGAATATTTCTAAAACACAGTTACTTAGTTTTAATTACACACCTACTCAGTCACTAACTTCTAAAATTCCGTTAAATTGGGAATTGGAACATATGGAGTATCTTGGAGTGAATGTTCCGAAGGATTTATCAAAATTGTATGATGTGAACTTGAAGCCCCTGTGCCAGAAAATTAAAATGATATTAAAAGGTGGGATCTGATACCAATACTTAGTTTTGAATCTCGAATTGAAACTGTTAAAATGAACATTTTGCCAAGGATGTTGTATCTGTTTCAAACACTTCCGATCCAAATTTGTGATGAACAATTCAATAAGTGGGATAAACTAATCTCCAGGTTTATCTGGCAAGGGAGGAGGCCAAGACTAAGACTGAGAACTCTTCAGTTGGCAAAGGAGAAAGGGGGTCTTGCTTTACCCTGTTTGAAGGACTATTACACATCGGCCCAAATTAGAACCCTGGTGTATTGGTGTAATATGGATTATGAAGCCAGGTGGAAGGAAAAATAGAAATAAAAATGTCTAGTGAATGCCCAATCCAGGCCATACTAGGTGACAAAAGACTTATTAAGAAAACAGATGCAACAAGGTAATCAGTGGATCAATTTACCATTGAAACTTTGGTTAAAATTTATTAAAAAAAATAGCTTGCATGAATCGATCAAAATATTAAGGTGGGCTTCTAACGACCCTGATTTTACACCAAACACACTAGATGGGATGTATAAAAGCTGGATTGAGCGGGGTTTAACGTCATATTGTACATATTTTTCCAAGGATGTTATGAGGGACTTCCAATCAATTCAAAGACAATACCAGTTGAATAATAATGACTTCTTCAGATTTTTTACAAATTCGTCATTATATAACAAGCTTCATTCCAAAAGGTAAAAAGTGTTTTTGAAATACCTATATTGAAGATCTTTATTAAGACTTATCAGGATGATTCTGGTTTGAAGTTGATTTCTAGATTATATAAGGACTTTCAGGACATTAAAATCTCAAATACATACTACATTAAACAAAAATGGGAAGAGGAAGCAAATACGGTCTTGTCAAATGAAACCTGGGTGAAACACAATGCTTTCCAATGGAAGATATCCAGCTCAAATTCATGGAGATGTTTTGGTTGGAAGTGCCTCAGCAGATTCTTTATGACCCCTGCACAAAGTTCACATTATACGGGCTCGTCCGGTTGTTGGAGGAACTGTGGTGTTCAGGGAGCGAATCATTTTCATTTGTTCTGGGCATGTCCAATGATACAGAATTTCTGGAATAATATCCAATCAGAGTTGACAGTAATATTCAACTTACGAGTGCCTTTAAATTGGGACGAATTATTGTTTGGACATTTATATTCTGTGGACATGAACACTGAGATGAGACGTTTGTTCGGTATGCTGAGTTTGGCGGCACGGAAGTCAATCACAAAAAAATGGTTAAAGGCAGACCTCCCCACCCTGGACGATTGGCATAACTTGGTATATTCAATCTTCAACATGGAACGGATTACAATGTACAACCGACTCCTAAAGGACAAATTTGAAAAGACATGGGAAAAATGGAAATCCTATATTCTGCTTAGAAGACCAGAATTTATTTGATCCAGTGATGGCTAAATTTCTGAGATTATAACTGTACACCCTTTTGCTTTTTGTTGTTTTGTTTGTTTGTTTGTTTTTTGGTTATTGTTTGAATGTTTTTTCTCTTCTATGTAAAATTCTATAAAAATAAAATATAAAAAAAAAAAAACAGAGCCGTTATACAGAGGAAAAGGATGATAATTAAACTTATGCAGTGGTGGATTGTAGTAAAGTACTGTACCTAAGTAAAATTTAACCTAAGTACATTTGAAAGTGGATATTTTTACTTTTACTGCGCTACATTTGAGAGCAGGTATCTGTACTTTCTGCTCCACTACATCCTGAACAGCACTGAAAAGTAAAAGTATTTTTTATTATTGTCTGAGAGCTGCTGGAAAGGCTGAGAGTTTATTTTTAACACACTCATAATTTAAGCAAATCAAAAATATATACAAAAAATTAAAATAGCCAGAAAAAATGATTGATTCAGTTGTTTCTGTTTAACACTACGCTCAAAATCTGCATGAAATACTTTTACTTTTTACTCTTTAAATACATTTTAAAACATGTACGTTACTAATTTTACTTAAGTAGATTTTTTAATGTGATACTTATACTTTTACTTAAGTATTTTTTGCTCCAGTATCTGTACTTAAGTAACAAAACTGAGTACTTCTTCCACTACTGCATATATGTTTTTGAATTACTAAAATGGTCGAAATACTAGAATCGTCACTGTTTGATAAAAAGACATTTAAGAGCTGAAAATGTATGAGAATAATACATGAGAATAGTGAATATGAATACACATTTTACAGTAAACTATTTTATATTAATTTTGAACAGAACAGCACATCACATCAGTCACAAACCGTGCATAATGGGGGAAAAAAACTGATTATATTCAGTTACAAAATGCTGTAATCCTCTGCAAAACCAGTCCCCCATTTACTGTGGCAGGTGTTGTAAAGGTTTGCCAAGTGGCACAAAAAACGTCTGAAGTGCCCTTTATGAGAGCAATTCCCATTAGAAAGATCCTAAATGTCTCTCCTCGTGGGACGGCTCGTGTTTAATGTCAGCCAGTTTGTACTGTTACAGAGCATGCATAATAGAAACAAAGTCAGACATATGTGCTTTAGAAAATACAGATTCATGAGAGTTTTGGATGAAAATATGTTGTTAGTTGTTTAAAAATGTAAAAGTATAGGATGAGTTGGAGGTTTGTTCACTTCCTCTTAATACCTGAATGTGCCGATCTCATCTGAAATCGGAAGGTCGAGCCTGGTTACTACTTGGATGGGAGACAAGTGGGAAAAAGCAGGTGCCACTGTGGGAAACGAAAGCTCTAATGGAAGCTGTCATTGTGTCCTTAGGCAAGACACTTCACCCACGCTGCCTAGTATGTGGCGTGAGTGTTGGTGATGGCGGCCAGAGGGGCTGATGACGCAGATTGACAGCCTCACCTTATTAGTCTACCCCGGGGCAGGTGTGGCTATAATAGTAGATTATACAGTAGAACTCAGAAGTTTACATACACTATAAATAAAGACACATTTTTTTCCTCACTGTCTGACATGAAATCAGACTAAACTTTAACTGTTTGATGTCAATTAGGATTACCAAAATTATTTCTATTTGCTAAATGCCACAATAATGAGAGAAGGAATTTTTTTTGACAATTTTTCATTACTTTCTTCAGGGTCAGATGTTCACATACATTTCATTAGTATTTGGTACCATTGTCTTGAAAACTGAAGGACTTGGGTCAAATGCCTTTTCAGGTTTGCCCACACATTTTCAATAGGATTCATGGCTTTGTGATGGCCACTCCAAAACACTGACTTTGTTATCTTTAAGCCACTTTGTAACCAGTCTGGCAGAGTGCTTCGGGTCATTGTCCATTTGGAAAAAAACATTTGTGCCCAAGCTTTAACCTCCTGGCTGATGTCTTGAGATGTAGCTTCAGTATTTCCACATAATGTTCTTTCCTCATGATGCATCTATTTTGTGAAGTGCACCAGTCCCTCCTGCAGCAAAACAATCCCACAACATGATGCTGCCACCCCCGTATTTCACAGTTGGGTGACAGGTGTTCTCAGACTTACAAGCTTCCCCCTTTTTCCTCCAAACGTAACAAAGCTCATTATGACCAAACAGTTAAATTTTAGTTTTGTCAGACCACAGGACATGTCTCCAGAAATTAAAGTCTTTGTCCTTGTGTGCATTTTCAAACTGTAATCTGTCTTTTTTCTGTTTCTTTTGGAGTGATGTCCTCTTCCTGCAGAGTTGCCTTTCATCCCATGTCGGTACAGTCCTCGTTTCACTGTGGATAATGACACAGTTTCAGCATCTTCACAAGGTCTTTTGCTTTTGTTCTTGGGTTGATCTGCACAGTTTGGACCAAAGCTCGTTCATCTCTGGGACACAGAACCCGTCTCCTTCCTGAGTGGTGTGATGGCTGGTGTTTACACCCGTGGTGTTTATACTTGTGTATAATTGTTTGAAGAGATGAACGTGGCACCTTCAGGCATCTGAAAATTGCACCAAGGATGAACCACACTTGTTGATTTCTTTTGACTTTCCCATGATGTTACACAAAGAAGCAGTGTGTTTCAGGTGTGCTTCAAATACATCCACAGGTACGTCTCCATTAATCAGAAACTTCCAAAGACATGACATCATCATTTGGGTTTTCCCAAATAGCTTAAAAGCATGTAATCTTACTGTATGCAAAATTCTGCCTTTGAAGGAAGTAAAAAAAAAAAAATCCTTCTCTCATTATTCTGGCATTTAGCAAATAGAAATACGTTTGGTAATCCTAATGGACCTAAAACAGGAAAAGTTTAGTCAGATTTTATATCAGACAGTAGAAAAAAAGCGTATGTGTCTTTTTATTTAATGCATATAGTGTTCTTATTTCAACTGTACCATCACATAAATGTGGAGTGAGTGAATAATGCCACATGAAGCACACTGGGCATCGTGAAAGGTGCTATATAACTCCAGTACATGATTATTTTTATTATTAAAATGCACAACTGCTGTCAGATTGAGTCTTGTTTAAATAAAAATAATACAATTCTGATTCAGGGAGAAACCAAGCTTTGCAGAGTGGGAGAAAAGCCTCGAGCAGAACTAACAGGATCAGGTTGCTCTGTTAAAATGCTACTTGACTGCACTGCACTGCCTCATGGTTATGATGACACAGTTTCCTATGCGCTCACACTTACAATGTAGCCACTAATTTGCTTATAGTTAACAAATGCACTTATTTTGAGACTCTTTGCTGGCGCTAGTGGCAGCAGACGGGAAAATCTAATAATAATAATAATAACTGAAGATTAAGTGATGGAGGGAATGTGCTGCTGTGATTACTGAAATAGCCATGGCTTTACTACTTACTGCGCAATTACTGGGTGCTAAATCGGTTTTGTGTTGGAAGCATAGTTGATTATATTTGCTAGTAAATAAGATGTGTAATCAGGAAAATAGTGCAGCTGTAAAGTCTGCTGAATAATTTATGAATGCCATCCTCAAATATGCACACAGACATTTTCACAGTGGGGAGTTGTGGTTACAGTTTATCGGTTTATTAACATGCTGAGACGTGATGAGTCCCCATGCTAATTTAAGTACTTTTACTTTTGCTTACATGTAACATTTTGTGGTCTTACAGCCAACTCTGTGTATTTAGTTGGTGTTGATGTTGACAAAAATGAGACAAAAATGTGTTAATGTGCAGATTGTGAGCCATCTGTGGTCAGTTGAAGTGCCAGTGGGTGGGCCCAGCTCTCAGGGGAGTCCGATTTGTATTTATAAACTGCTCACTAAATAGTAGTAGCTTTTGTTACAGCTGGAAAAAAAATGATTAAGCAAGTACGTGTTGAAATGGTTTATATGTGGGTGCCTGCAATCGCAAGTAATATTATGAATATTCGAAATTGAAAAGCAAAACAGTAGTCTTTCAAAAGCAGTTCAAGTAGTTTAATGCATACCAATCACACAGGGAATAATTTAATCTGCCTCGGAGCTAAGAACAGGCTAACCGTGTTTCCGGCTCATCCTTCCTGCAACAAACCCCTCTTGGTATGTCTGTCTGTTCATGCCCACCTTTGTCTAGCAATTTCCATTCTAGCATTTACACCACAATAACAATGGAGGCTTGGTCTTGTTTGCGGTGCCCTAGATGCAGCTTCTCTCAGGGTGTTATATCTGAAATGTGTGTGTGTTGGTGTGGGTAGGCATTAGTCACTAACAGAGCAAGTTGTTATGGTTAAATTAGAAGCCACAGCTGTGTACATCTGGACACAGATGTTTCTCTTTACTTTCGGTGCGACCCAGAATGACTTAGGAAGAAAGGGTCTTGTTGTTCCGGCTGCTCTATTTACGCTCTCTATCACTGGCCTCATGCTGGGAGTTAAACATGTCTCCTCCTTATCAATGTAATGTGTGTTAAGAGATACTTTGGCTCGAGGGATCTTCTGTGCCACATACTAATCTTTATTCTAGTCTTCTTTGACGGCTCTCTTGATACAGTGTGTTGTGCACATCCAGGAGCTCAAACACAGCTCAGGTTTTGAGCCTGAGCCAGCAATTGTCATTTTTTCCCCTGCTCTCCATAGTGACTTCCTCTCAATGGTGTAATGTGTTATCAACAAAGCTACTCTGCAAGAAAATAATAAACAACAATATCACAAACATTAGTAAAAGAAAAAATCAAATCTGTCAAAAAATTGTAGGAGTGAAGACGTTTCGCTGCTCAAAAAAAAAAAGAAAAAAAAAAAGTGGGTTATCCATGTCTGTCTGTCAGATGAGAGCAGCATTATATGAACTGTATCTGTAAGGGAGTGCCAGAATACTTCATGTGCATGTCATTCATTGATACTGGAACATTTAATACCAGATCACATGCCTGCATAATGTGCACGACTAGCCACGCCAGAACTGAGACGGGACAAAGGCTTTAGCTGCTGCTTTGCTGTTTTGCCTTGTGACACAATCACAATTTAATAATCTGGTAATGAGCTTTTATACTCACACCTGCACCTGTCTTTAATGTTTTATATGGACTTGTATATTTGTTTGTTTTTTGTTTTGTTTCTACTTGTATTGCATTTTAAACTGGGCGCCCATGAAAAAGAGAGCCCAAATTGACAGATTGAAATTTTTCTGTCACTATGGATCATACCTGGACGACTGAGGGATTCCACAGACATCACAAACGTTATTTTTCTTTTTTTCTGACAGGGAAGTAAACTTTAAGAACTACACACTGCTGCAGCTCAATGAGGAGTTTTCCAGAGGAAGAGGACTAGACTTTGGGGCCCGAGCCTGGAAAGGAGGCAACGTCCTGCTGTTCTTCTGTGATGTAGACATCTACTTCACTGCTGATTTCCTCAACACCTGCCGACTCAACACACAGTCTGGTATTCTGAACATACACAGCCACATGTTTGACGTCAAGTGGTACAAAATGATCACTGAATGTGTTTTGTCTCTCCAGGTAAAAAGGTCTTCTACCCCGTGTTGTTCAGCCAGTACAACCCCGCTCTCATCTACGGAAGCAGTGAACATGTCCCACCAGTCGAGCAACAGCTGGTAACAAATAAAATCTCTTGAGAGTCTCACCTGTAAAAAAAAATGTCACAACCTGCATTTTGCTTTAAGCTATTTCCTAGCTCATGCACAGCTCTAAAACCTTTCCAATTAGAAGTAGTTTACAAGTTACAAGTCTGAAGCCCCATGCATAGCTACTAAGTTATTTCTTAGATAAGCAGATCCCCTATTACCTCAAGGTTGATGGTTCAAATCCCATCTAATCAGTAATCCCAGTGCGTTGTTCTTGCCCAAGTATGAATAAGTGCGTGAGTGAATGTTTTTCTATACTGTAGTTGGAGATGGTGTTAATTGTTCTGATTTCTTCTGCAGGTTATAAAAAGAAAGATACAGGCTTCTGGAGAGACTTTGGTTTTGGCATGACCTGTCAGTACAGATCGGACTTCATCAACATAGGTAAATAGGATTAAATAATAAGAGGAACAGGAACTGCAGCATTGTAACAACTCAGAGTAGTATTTCTGTAGTAGCATAGCCACAATGTGTTTATTTTATCACTGAGTAATTAATAGTTTGGGCCCATTTTATAACACAAATCCATGCACAAACCATTCACCACAAATTAAAATACAGTGTGGTCCTCGTAGAGTTTTTGTTATTTTTGGCCAGGATGCATATTTGATCTTGGGGACATTATGAGCTTATAAAATAAACAATGAATGTCACGTCTTCCCTGTATTCTTAATTTAATCTGACCTGCGGCTGCTGCTCAAGTCCCAGATACACAGAATAACACAAAGACGTCAATAACAAAGGGAAGTGTGAGGCGTATGCAAAAGCTGACAGGTTGTTCACACACGTAAAGACTCAGGCTTGAACATGCCCGATCTTATTGTGCTTGCTGACATACCACCAGTCCACCTCATGACAAAACAATGCAGGTTTAGAAGGAAACAAAAAAAAGGATTCGCAAGACAGGGCAAGGCCAGTTTATTTGTATAGCACAATTTCCACACAAAGCAATTCAAGGTGAATCACAGAATAAGAAAGACATTAAAAGTACAATAAAACTAATCAGAACATAAATTATCACTAATAATCATCATAAAATTAGGATTTAAACTAAGGAGTACAGAATAAAAACCTTTCATACTACACAGTTTCATGGAATTCCTACAAGAAATGAAGGAATAAAGCTGGAAGACTCCACACCAACATAAGCTGCACACTGGTCACATTGATAAGAATACCCAGGTTTGTGGAGGCAAACTGACAAATATTCTGTGACAGTTGTATTATATATCTTGCTTTGCTATGCTAACAACAAGTTCAAGTAAAATATCTACATTTTGCTATATAGTGGGGGTAATATGCATTAAAAAAATGTGCAGTTGATAAGATATCTTAATCAGACTTGTTCTACTGTACTCAGTGGTTTACAGTGGGCTCCATTAGTCACATGAAGCACATTAAGACGGGGCTGGATTTCTTGCCATGTTCACTGTTTCGTAGCCTCAATGGTTGCAGTCAAATCTGTATATTTTGCCCTGTATCTTTGTCCCATACACAGTATCTGTAACATACTGCCATAGAAAGAAATCCGGAGGTGATATCTGGTGAAAGTGGTGGCCATAGAACTGGTCCATCCCTTCAATCCAACAGTCTGGAAATGTTTGATTGACGTGCAGAAAATGCAATGTGATTAAAAACTATCTAGTAACTAACTAGTAATATCAGTGCATCTTCACAAGAAATGTTTGTTTATGACATTTTTGTAACTGGACATAGAAGGTGGCTGAATTGTTTAGACCAGTTTCATGCAGTAGATCAGTCCAGAACATATAAATATTGTTGTTCTTTCAGGGGGCTTCGACATCGACATCAAAGGCTGGGGAGGAGAGGACGTCCACCTGTACAGAAAGTATCTTCATAGTAACCTGCTGGTAGTGCGCGCTCCCTCACGTGGACTGTTCCATCTGTGGCACGAGAAGCAGTGCGCTGATGAGCTTCCCCCAGACCAGTACCGTATGTGCATGCAGTCCAAGGCCATGAACGAAGCCTCACACGGGCAGCTGGGCATGCTCTTCTTCAGGCATGAGATTGAAGCCCACCTCCGTAAACAGAACCAGCAACAGAGCCCCTAAAAAGACCCCCAGCACTACTAGTTTTATCATTTTACTGACTCTTTCCAACAAGACTATGTCATCACATGAAGACATTGTTACAGAATACTCACATACTTTATCTCCCAAACAATTTATAATGCTACAAACAACAACAACAACAACACAGAGCCCACATCTTGTGCATCTTGAGAACTGAGCCATGTGTGGTTTATGGTGACCACACAGTGACACCTAGTGGACAGAAACGTAACGTGCAGCACCTCTGGCTCATTATACTGTATTTATTTACTTATTTACTGTGTTTCTACATTTTGTTTGTATGTTTTTTTCAATGGAAAGTGTTACATAATGGTGGTTGATGTGACTATTATGAGTATATTTTCTGAAGTTAGGGAACTAGTTAGACAGAAAGTTTTGTTATAGCCTATTTCTTTCAATTTTACTTGTATATCTACATATCTAACAAATACAGACACGTCCAGCTCATTGGAT
Organism: Periophthalmus modestus; assembly: GCA_019594935.1. Classification (NCBI taxonomy): domain Eukaryota; kingdom Metazoa; phylum Chordata; class Actinopteri; order Gobiiformes; family Gobiidae; genus Periophthalmus; species Periophthalmus modestus. The sequence continues at coordinate 11,041 of JAIEZT010000028.1, read as the reverse complement.
ATAAAAAAAGGCTACATAAGATAATGTTTTTGAAAGATGCAATAACAAAAAATGAATTTATTTAAGTGAATAAATGTACAAGCACTTCAGACTAGACATAGACAAAAAATATTGCTTTAGAGCCTATAGGTCTATTGGGACATTAAAAGTGGCACTTTTCTTTTTATAATGATTATCATGAAGTAGGCTATACTGTATTTTTTCTCCATTGAAGTAAGAGCTGAATAAAATGTTGACCGATGCACATCGTATTTTATCTGAAAACATAGGCCTGACTCATGTTAGTCAAGCTATGCTTTTTTACTTTTCTACACTTAACTTCTGCCTTGTAGTAGAACACAGTGACATTTGATACAGGATGGATTTTACAGTGAGTTATTTATTTTTCACAGTGAACAAACTCAACACTAGATGGAGCCATAGTTTTTTTTTTTTTTTTTAAATAGGACAAAGTGTCGGTCCATGAACAGCTCCATGGTGCAGATCGTGCAGTTGGTGATATTTTAACCGCTAAACATAGCTTATAATTTCGATTTTAAATTTTTTATTTTATAAAATAAACAAATATGGTTTAAGTAAGTTTTCTAAGATTTTATAAGTATTGGGAATTTTACAGCAGTGGTCTGCTAGCACAGACGTAACAACAGCACGCGCTTAATGTTTAATATATAAATCTCTTATTTTTGCAGTCCTTAAATTATTTAGAGGTATTTATTTATCCAAAAAACAGCTGGCTGGTCAATTCAAAGGTACATATTCCTGTGCGCAGTGAACGCACCGCGCGCTGATTGGTTCATCTGTTTTTCCGTCCTCGCGCAGCTTACGTACAACGTCGACGCGCGCAGTTTACGCACAGAACACACGCCTCCTCGGGACTCTGGAGCTGCAGGATAGTGCCGCAGACAGGTGACCCTTACGCACGACCGTGAGAGGAAAATGACATTTTGGAAAACACTCGCTGCTGGCAGCTGTAATAATGATACGAATCTTACGGAGGCGTGGACTGAGCCTCATATCACCGCCACATCAAGCGACTGAGCGCAGTCTGCTGCGCTTTTAGCGGTGCGTAACAACTGTTTAAGGGCGTGGACGGTCATTGTGAACTATCGCCTGGTTCACATAGACTATAGTGTCTGGTTATTCGGTAAGAGGAGCTGAAGAGGAACTGTCCTGTCCCCAGGAGCATCCGTTCATCCGTGTGAGGGCCGCACTAGGACGCATCTCCCGCACCACAGCTCCACAGCACCATGTTCGAGGCGAGGGGCATCCCCTTTGTGCTTTTAGACCTGGTCTGTCTGGTCTTGGGTATGTTGGACACACTGTGTTTTAGACGTTTGTTTTGGCTCAGGTTTAGTATAAGATGCAGTGCCTGTTCAGTCTTCCCCACGTGAAGGAATAAAAACAACACTATTCGTACCATTCTGTATTTGACAGACCCATAAGCCTCTATGAGCTACAGCTGCACAGACAGAGGCCAAACTGTTTCATTCAGATATTTGTTCTAAAGCGGGAATGACAGTTTTATTAGACCTGTTTAACCAGTCCAAGACTCAGTTGCTGTGATGGTGTTTTCCTCGTTGAAATCTTTTTCTCAAACTGGAGAAGGGTAGATGGACCTTCCATCTTTATTTCTTATTGAATGTGACCAGTATTTTCGTTGTGTGAGCAGTTGTAGTGGTGTAATAAAGGCTGAAGTGTCAGGGTGAAGGTTAGTATCCTAATTGTCCTAAGTTCCAGAGAGTCTGCTCCAGTGTGTGAGGTCTAACCAGCTGTTGTTGACTGTCAAAGTGGCACAACTGACAACTTGACCAGTTGCTACAGCAGCAGTGGCACAGTTTGCCACATAACTACAAGAAAGAATAAATGCTGTTGTTTAGATTACTTTGAGGGGTGCGTAGATCTGTGGGTATCTTAATCTTCTTCAATGTTTCCCTTTCATTGGGCCTAAAGAGCCAAAAGATCATAGAAATGACAACACCAATGCACTCAGACTTTGGCCTGTCAACACAATTACTATCTCTTATCAATGCTTTATTGAACAGCTTCTCTATGTTCAGTGTGTTGGTCACACGCTGGCAGCTTTTAAGCCTGTCCTGTGGAAACACATTAACTGAGGAAGGAAATCTGTGAATCTGCTGAGCTATTTTATTTGAACTCAACCTTCCATTGGTGCAGTCTTTTGTGCCATACGTTCTTTGACAAATGTCTTTCTTTACTTAATCTCTCCATTCACAGGGGGTCTGCCTTTGGCAGCCTTTAACTTGGGTAAAGTCCGTCCGTCCATACCAAAGAGGCTTTTTTCTGTAACGATGACAGCATCATGTACCCATATCACGACAGCACTGTTACCTCCACAGTGCTCTACTCTGTGGGCTTCACTCTCTGCCCATTAGCTGTGTAAGTCGGGCTTTGTAAAAGCACAACTCATTAACATAATGCACTGACCTGTGGAACAAACTCCACTTGTCTGACAACAATGTATTGTCATTTTTAGACTTGACATTACTGGAAACTGGCAGCATCAGTGAATTCTTTACTGATAATTGAATAATGATATAAAAAAAAAAAAAGTTTTAATTTTCAATGAGCCGCTGCCACTGGAAAAAACATCAAATGAACTGTATGCAGCCTAATTGGTTAGACTCCTGGTTCTCCATAGTGTAAGACGTGTCCATTTTGATTTCCCTGTCTGTGATATTTAAAGTATAACACTATATGTAGCTGCCATCATGTTTCATTTCTCTTTTAATGATATGAAGCAAGGTAAACCTGGTATTGAGGCTGTTGCTGCTGGAGATGGAACGGAAAAACTGTAGGACTATATAACGTTGTTAGGCAGACTACAAATAGATGATATTAATGCAGGACTCCAAAAGCAGGCTGGTGAATCTGTTGTTATTACAGGGTGCTTTCTTTAATGACTAATACCACTGAAGATTTCTCTATTTTGCAATCTGCACCACAACTGATATTTATCTGCTGCTGTAAAACTCTGCTGTCTTCAAACATATGACCTTTTAACATGTGACTGACCGTTGCATGGCATCAATGGGTTAAAAGGTAAATGCTTTAGTAACCTGTCTTGTGCTTTTTGTCTCCTATTGCTTGTCTGCTAGCTGGACTTCCATTTGCAATACTCAGTTTTCAGCAGCCTTTTCGGCGAGGCTTTTTCTGTAATGACGATTCAATCAAGTACCCCTATAAAGAGGACACCATTTCCCATCAGTTATTAGGGGGCCTTATGATTCCTGTTCTAATTGTCACTGTAAGTGCCTCTGCTTTGTCTACTGCAAATCAAAAGCTGTGTTTGTAAAACACATCACATCTCTAGAAACAAAACATTATTAGTAAAAGAAAGAAGTAAAAAAAAAAAAAAAAAAGGCAATATCAACATAATATAAAACAGTTAGCTGGCTTGCGTATTGAATGTTGATGTTTTCCAGTAATGTCAAGCAGTGTTAAAACATTCTGACATTTTTCTGTGTAATGCATGTTGCATGGTGTTCTGCAAATATGTTTTTTATGAAGTACAATATAATAATCATTTTTGGTCTCTCTACAGATGATCATTGGAGAGTGCCTTTTAGTTTATCTTAAGAAACTTCAGTCCAAATCCTCCTTTGGCAGCTATGTTGCCTGTATTTACAAAGCTGTGGGGACCTTCCTTTTTGGTGCTGCTATGAGCCAGTCACTGACAGACATAGCCAAATATTCTATCGGCCGTCTCCGGCCACACTTTCTGGACATCTGCAGACCAGACTGGAAACTCATCAACTGCTCTACAGGGGCTTACATCGAAGACTACACCTGCACTGGAGACCCACACAAGGTCCAAGAGGGCAGGTGAGAATTTCAGGACATTTGCCCAAAAGCATAAGCGGCACAGACAGTTAAAGTATGATGTCCGGCTCCTTTCAGTTTCTCCAATTATTTCTTGAATGACTGAATTCGTAAAGTTTCTGTGTTTCCACTCCATTGCCAGGATTCTTACATCAGTAATTAAGGTTTGAATCTACGTAGCATGTGTATAAAATGTTAATAACACTAGGCGAATGTTCATAAATCCAGACTCGTAAAATGTGTCGACTGAAAAATACAATACCAGATCTTGCTGATGTGTGTGTCCTGTCAGTGGAATGCAAAGCTTATTTTCATTTAGACCCGTCTCTTATCTGCTCATGGCAGAAGGAAGCCATGTGGGAGGGGAGGAAATCCACTCCATGTTAGGAAGCAGGCAAACCCATTGACAACTATAATTATAGAAGCACAGGCCCACATAGAGACCTCAGATGTGTATGGGGTTTATAGTAAATATGGCCAGCTCGTATGCCATGAGTCATTTTTTAATTTAGTTTGTTTAGTGAAAAGGTTTGAGTCATATGTACTTTGTCAGTGGCGCCTTACAGTCACACACGGTTATATTTTTGTCCATTATCTTCTGCGTATATAGAGGGTGTGGCGCTCTCCGTTAATATTTCCTGAATCCCACCCACCAATATTGACTATTACCTTTAAATCAGGTCATTTCCAAGCAGGACCAATTTCAGAGAGCAGGTCTGTGTAGCCAGCAGTGGATCGGCTTACAGTAATATGAGCTGTGATTAGCTAAGATTAAATTTCCTGGAGAACAACACAGCAGAGCAGACTGACCTACGTTGTAGCTCCAAACATAGCCATCTGTAGTTGTAACTAGAAGTTTACATACATACTATACTACATTATACTTTTTTTTTTTCTCACTGTCTGACTTGAAATCAGACTAAACTTATCCTGTTTTAATTAGGATTACCAAAATTATTTCTATTTGCTAAATGCCACAATAATGAGAGAAGGATTTTTAGACAATTTTTCATTACTTTTTTCCAAGTCAGATGTTTGCATCCATTTCATTAGCACCATTGGTACCATTGCCTTTAAACTGTATGTGGGATATGCAAAACATTTGACCCAAGTCAAACTTCTCACAATAGTTGGCAGGGTCTGACAGAACTGATGTAACTGAGCCAAGTTTGTAGATCGCCTCACTTGCACATGCCTTGTCAGATCTGCCCATACATTTTCAATAGGATTCAGGGCTTTTTGATGGTCACTCCAAAACATTGACTTTGTTATCTTTAAGCCACTTTGTAACCAGTTTGGCTCTGTGCTTCAAGACATTGTCTATTTGGAAGAGCCGTTTGCATCCAAGCTTTAACCTGCTGGCTGATGTCTTGAGATGTTACTTCAGTATTTCCACATAATGTTCTGTGTGCACCAGTCCCTCCTGCAATAAAACAACCCCACAACATGATGCTGCTGATGTTCTGAGACTTGCAAACTTCCCCCTTTTTCCTCCAAACGTGACAATGCATCATTATGGCCAAACAGTTGATAATCCTAGTTTACCTTAAACAGGAACAGTTTAGTCAGTTCAGTTTAGATTTCATGATGGACAGTGAGGAACAACAAACAAAACAAACTAAAAAACATGTGTCTTTTTATATTGTGTATAATGTATGTATCATGTAGTTGTTGGGATTTTTTTAAATATCAGTGATTTTATTTTCATTTCCTCGCTTCATTTCATTAAATGTGCCAGAATACTTAACAGTTACTTAAAAAAAGTTTTACATTTTGACTGTCCCTCGCTGTATTTAAATATTTTCTCTGACTCACTCACAGAAACATGTCAGTTTTAGATTACAGTGATTTGTCTTTCATTTTCATTAACCGGGCCTGATTATGGATGCAGTTTATTTTTATGTTGCAGGTTATCGTTTTACTCTGGCCACTCCTCTTTTTCCATGTACTGCATGTTGTTCCTGGCTGTAAGTATTCTAGTCTATCCAAACATTCATGATTAGGGGTAGATATTCTATAAATAATGAAAACTCATGTTCAGTTTCACTTCTACAATTAATAACTTGAGTTTACAATTAATAATCATTATATTAATACATTTTACATTGGTGTGTCATCTGGCTGTAGCAAGTTTCAGTCCAATTATTAATTCATAGGTGCCCTGTCCTTGTAGCTTTAAGAAAGAGCATATAGCATTTCCCCTCCTCACTTGTTAGCAGTTGAAAAGGAAATTGTAGTTTGGATTAACCATTTATCCTCATGCCTCATAATGTTTAATGTATAACGTTGATGTACATTTGTGTTGCGTTTGTTACAGCTTTATTTGCAGGCTCGACTTCAAGTTGAGTGGGCGCGACTGCTCCGACCTACACTGCAGTTTTTCCTCATAGCAGCGTCTGTTTATACAGGACTGTCCAGGGTATCAGATTATAAACACCACTGGAGTGATGTGCTGACTGGTCTCCTACAGGGGGCGCTCATGGCAATCCTAGTGGTAAGAGAAAGTTGTTTTTACAACCTTGACCTGGGGTAACAATTTGATGCTTTTAAACTTATATTTGGAATTTATGTTGCAGGTATTTTTTGTGTCAGACTTCTTTAAGCCTTTAGAAAATACCAAGAAACACAAAGACATCCCACACACAACCCTCCAAGAAGCAGCAACCAACGGAAACCACTTGGAAAGTCCAAACTAAGCTGACAACGATGATGATGATATACCTCTACTTTGTTCAAGCGCACACCCAAAATCGCTGCTTGGCCTTGAATCTTGTGATGTTTTCGCTTTGCATGGATTATCCAAGACTAAGCTTCTTCAGTAGTGACTGGGCTTGCTCGTTGAAGCAGAATTTGAGGAGGAATATTTGTGCAGAGATGCTATTCTGATGGCAGAAACCTTGATCTTATGATATAGCGTATACTCAAAACCGCTGCAACTATTTATCTGCATGAACGCACTGAAGGGCAAAACCACTGCTAAGAGGGCAATGTCTGTGAATATATAAATGTAAGCAATAGGGCTTGAACTGTTAATCACACTGGCTTCCTTTTCAAACGCAACTAACCACGTTTCAACACTGCATCTTTTGAATGTACTACATGTGGTCATCTGAACGCATTTTTTGTTGTATTGTATTTTACTTATCTTTATTCTTATGACCCCGCATGCTACAAACAAAATACACTTGAGATATATGCTATGTGTAAATCCAAGTCTCATTGTGACAGCAAAAACAAAACTACCATTTGGCTCGTTGGCCAATGTTTGTATCAAGCCTTGAGTGCAATTATTATAGACTTGTTTTTTTTATATTAAGTCCACATGCTCATCATTTCAAGATTTAGTCTTCACATATTTAGAGCAAGCATTGCCTTAACTTCAATTGTAGGTTTCAGGTTGTAATGTTATAAGCTGACCAAGGGTAAACATACACCAAAAAAACTATTGTCTCCATTCCACATTTCTCCATTGTAAGTCTTTCAAATAACATACGTACCTTGTATTAAGACCGTTACTTGAGAATAATGATTGATAATGAACTGGGGCCACGCAAAACTACATTTTGAAAAAATTTGGCATATTTCTTCATAAGGTGTCCAGTGTTGCCTTTACAGAATGTAACTGCTGTCAGAACTTCAGGTGTTTCTTATTAATACTAAGAATGTACAAGTCAGCCGTCACTTGTGTGTAACCTGTATGTGTACTGTCACCATACAGACGTTATTGAAATTTTAAATATGTACAAAAGTGTAACGTAAAAAGTAAAGCCATCCTACTTTTTAACATGAGAGAACATTGGAAAATTGTGTTTGACAATTACTATACATTTTGTCTTTTTAATAAAGAACAAAAAAAATCACAAACTAAGCATTTTACTGTACTGAAGCAAAGATTTTGAACTCAGAAGTCCACCTGGCCTAATTATAGATAAAGGCTGGCAGCAAAGACAATATCTCTTTTGATCTTCGTAATCCCTAAGAAAACAAGACAGACATTTCAAACAAGGATACTAGGATTGGGAATGTTTTTGGTCATAGTTAAGCTTGGTGATTATTTTCCCTACCTTCTGCAAATTTGTTTTCCAGTTCTGTGTGTTGCCAATGGCTTTTGCAGCAGAGCACATCTGTCTTAGTACCTCCTCCAAACGGCGCATGCAGCGAATGATGCTCCCTAAAATTCACAAGTTTAACATAAGAAACCACACACTTTATCTGGTTGGCTTTAACCGTATATAAGAAGTTTACCCTCCAAAACATCAGTCATCTTGCAGATCTGTGCAAACGTGCCCCCGTTGGCCCAGGCATACACAACATCCATCAGGTGCGGTTTGAACTGGTTCATGTAGGTCTCCTCATCCACCTCTAGTTTAGCATCAGCAGACACTTTCGCTATACGTTTTGCACACTCCTGTGGAAAAGAATATATACATGAATACAAATAAATTAAAACAATTTCCACCATCTGGAAGAATTTGGCATGCCATCATACCTGCATTTGTCTCAGAGGGGCAGCCAGCTGTTCTGTTAATTTGGGCATCTCGCTGGCCTGCAATATAATTAAATCATTCAGTAATCACAAATACATTTCACTTGCAGAAAATGTGTACAATATTAAGCTGAGCTAGTGTTTAAGCAAAAATACAGTAGTAACAAGTGCCAGACAAATGCCGCAGTCCCTTCTGTGCCGTCACTGGATGAGAACATGCACAGTGCGAGACATAACTCAGTCTGACAATTCAGTAAAAATATTAAAACTACCACACGTTACCGGTTATTGCTATTAATAGAAATTAATCTGCCAATATGTATGAATCCTACAATAAAATATGGGCTGCTCCAAGTCTTTTTAGAAACTTTGTGTGTTTACATGTTCATACATTTTCTTGAAATACGAAGCAGGACAACAGTGCAGTGGCTTGCTCCACGGTTAGGTCATTGAAAAGTCCATTAAACACCATCTCGGTCAAAAGGAGCTCGTCAGCACTGCAAACACAGTTTATCTTTTTTAATTCCAACATGATTTAGTAAGCATATAAAAGAATATAAAAGTGCCTTTACATACCTGCTAATTTCACAAGCGACCCGTCCCTTCATCTCTATGACTCAGAAGGACTGGCAAAAACCAAGTCGTCTCAGGACCCTCTTTCTGCACTTGAGCTGGTCCATCTGCAGAACGGTGCGAGCTTTTTTCAACTCTCGCTTGGCCGTCCGAACATCTGCTGCAATCTAATAATAAAATAAGGTTAATAGTTGAAGTAAGCTTTAATTGTTGCCTTAAATTTTAACACGCTTTCTGGTATTACAACGCCAAGTGATAGTAGTATACCTGTTTTCCCACATACACAACAAGTGAAGTGCAGAGTAGGGCTGCATCCCAAGTCCAGCACCCCGAGACTGCATGCATGAGACTGGAGGCCGAGGACTAGTGAGTGTGAGAGCCACTGTCCAGGATGAAACATCCAAGATCTATAAGTACATCAAGGACAAGGCCCCAACAGAAGCAAAGTCTCAGACAGTGGATTCAAGAGGAAGAGGTGCTGGAGGTACAATCATCATGGGACAAGACCCAAGTTGTAGATTTGCAAAGAGGCTCCTGAGACAATCCAACACATGAATATGAGTATGGACTGGAACCCAAGGACAAGGGAAACGCTCCAAAAGATAGTGGAGAATGACCAAACCAAGGTACATGTGGGACTTCCAGATACAGACTGACAAGAATGGCAATAGCAAACCAACTGGACATTGTGTGGTGGATAAACAACAGAGCAAAGCCGTTGTGGAGGACATTGCGGCGCCAAGTGATGGAAACATCAGGAAAAAGGAACGTGAGAAACTAGAGAAACACCAGGGACTCAAAGAGAGCTGAAAAGACCTAGGCATCAGTGGTGCAGTGGCTACAGCAGATCCCAGGAAAAAACTCAGAAATGTCAGTCCAGAAAAGTGCAGTACTGGGACAGCAAAGATACTGTCCAACCCTCAAGCTCCCAGGCCTCTTTTTTTTAATTTATGCATATTTTTTTTGCAGAATCCCATTTGTGTCTACAGACAACTGGACAGAATAGGACAGAGTGGATCAACCAGTGTAGAAAGTCAATACAGAGGGACCTAATTTGTTTAACAAACTAATTGAGGTGTGGATTATGAATATGAGGTTAGAGACTAAGCCATAGGAATAGGAGGACAAAATGTGAATTGAATTGAGTGTAAAAGGTTTAGCAACACTCTATGAACTATGAGGTTTTTTTTAAAAGAACATATCAACCATTGGTCTCCTAAATATGAACAGTTTTTTTCCCTCCAAGTCATCTACAACTTTACCTCTGCAGAAAAGGGTCAGAATTAGATATTGTGCAGTACATGTTTACACCTGATCTTATCACCATGGGCCACGTTCTGACAAATAATTTCCACCTTTTCCTGAGTTTGGGTGTGGCGGACTTTCTGACACTTTTTATGGGACATTAAACAATCTGGGGCTGGGTACCTAATTATTCAATAGTATTAATCGAATAAGGGTATTAAAGTACAATAATACAAAACACAATGTCTTCACCAGAGCCTTTTCTTTCACACAGAGAGTAGACTCGACTCCAGGTTGGGGTCACTGTGCAGTGGGTGGGAGTACTGCGATGCTCAAAAAGGCCTCCACTTTCTGCGAATCAATTTTCTTTAAAGCAGAGTCCTTAATGCCCATAGTCCATTCTATTGGATTCAAGCAGGGGCCACCGTCGGGAAACGCTTCTGGCATCCTAATGGATGAAGAAGAAATATGAAAGCAAGTAGGGAACATGCGAAACGGTGGCAATTTCGGCAAGTTCATTTTAGACAGCATTAATGGACCAGTACGATTTCTTCCGCCTTTTATACCTGGATGGAACTTGAGCTAAGGTTGCCCTGTTTGTCAAAGGCCTTAAGGTCCGTTGGGATGTAAAAGTCTGACAGAGCTGATTCGATGTCAGAAGATGAAGCAGCACTGGTACAACCGGAACAACACCGAGCTGTTCAAAACACCAACAGACTATGCTTCACAGTCAGTCTTATTGTATTGGATCAGCGGCATCTCCCCCAGTCCTCACCCTGAGCAGCAGGTTTAGCAGCCTCTGTGCAGCATCATTTGTACCCTGTCCCTTAATACAGTGCAGCAAAACTTCCATTCCACCACATACAAAGGCTCTGACTCTGTAGTTGCCTGAAATAT
>JAIEZT010000279.1:0-69531 GCA_019594935.1 Periophthalmus modestus | reverse complement strand
AAATGTTACATATTCGGAAGATGAGAGCCGCAGCTTTCAGATGGAGGTGTTTAGTGTGTGGGTGACGCAGATAGTGTGGCAGCTCACAAATACAACAAATACAAACGAGCTGCACTGTATGATATATTTGGTAAACCCAGAATCATATCTCTGTATTTTTCATACAGACTGGTATCTGTCTGGTTCCCACGTCCTCCATCTCAAGCCAAACATGATCGTGCATCACATACATTTTTTCAGTGGCACATGTGAAACATAGAAGCTCATTGGTCACCTTCTGATTTACAAATAAAATCACATTTATTTCACTTCAGATTAACAGAGTTTAGTGCTTTGCTCATATCAATATGAGGTGCTTGATTTTCAAACTAAGTGGAAAAGCTGTTGTCTAATAATTACTACCTTATGACTGTAATATAATTGACAGGGACTTGTTTAACACAAAGCTCAAATGATAGTCTAATGTGAGTACAGTGGTCCCTCGTTTATCGCGGGGGTCACGCTCCAAAAATAACTAAAACAAATTAAATGAAATCCGCGAAGTAGGAAAACTTTATTTTTTACAATTATTCAATATGTTTTGGTTGTAAAACACCTCACCACACACTTTATACACTTTTCTCAGACAGGCATTAACATTTTCTCACGTTCTCTCTCTTGTTTAAACACTCAAAGTTCAAACCTTCATAGACCTCACTGATAGTATCGAACATTTTGGTAAATTTGTCTGAATGTTCTGTCCTGTACAGGAGACACGACGTGTCCCTGAGCCAATCAGGGACACGTCGTGTCTCCAGGGAATGTCCATGACATCAGCTGCAAAGTTTTCAGGTAGGCCTGTTACAACATCTTGATGGTTAATTATGAAAAAAAATTAAGTAGTCAAAATGTTCAAGTTAAACAAGTTTCTTTTTATTTTATTTACACAAGCTCATTTTTTGCCATGGTGCCTCTAAAGGTCTGTCCCTTCAGGAAGTCGCTTCAGTGCCACCTCTTTTATTAGTCTGAAAAATAAATAGAAAGAGATTATCAGGTTTTTTTTGTATTGGTTGATGTAATAATAGGTGTATTTGTGATTTGCAACATGCATGTGTGTGTTTGTGTGTGAAGACCTTCTCCTCCATGTGCCTCCTCTCCTGTTCCTGTAGTCTCTGGACTTCACACAGTTGTGCATTTCCGTTCTCTCCGCTCGCTCCAGTCATACAGGGACAGCCCTGAGCAAAGGAGGAAAGGTCCGGCCACCAGGCGCTCGGTGGCGAGCACCCACCCCAGGCCTGGCTCCAGAGTGGGGCCCCAGTAACGCCAGTCCGGGTGACGTAACGGGACTTGGTCTTCTACTCCACCTGAAGGATTCTGAACCGCTCTTAGTCTGACCCGTCCCCCTGGACCTGTTTGTCATGGGTGACCCTACCAGGGGCCCGAAGCCCCCGACAACATAGGTCCCAGGATCATTCGGGTACTCAAACCCCCTCCACCACGTTAAGGTGGCGGTTCACGAAGGGGAAAAAAAAATAATAGAATTAGTACACACCCATGTCGAAATTCCATTGTATCAAAAAACAGTTTTCACTTATTTTGACACTTACCATGCTCCTGTAGCCTTGATCTGAAGAAACCGGTGATGGTGAAGGTCCTGCATATATATTGTGCTTTTCTACCATATGGCACTAAAAGCACGTTATATCAAGCATCACATTCACTCTGAGTGTCTCGCTAAGGAGCAAATAGAAATAAATGTTAGGATAATGGACAAAACCTTATTGCATTTGAAAATTATAAAAACAAAATGAAATGTCAATTAACAAGGACATAATGTGGATACATATACAATACTTCCATCGGGGTTTTTTATGGTTTTCTAATGACGCTTCCGTTTCAAGTGGTTAAAGACTGCTGTTCTGAACCAGGGCTGCAAGCAAAGATTAAATTGGTAAAGAAGATGATTTAATACCTGTAGTGTGATTCAGCAACTATATTATTACCTTTTACTTGTTTGGACGCTGAATGACGTTGGAGAGCTGATGTGAACGTGACTTTGTAGAAGTCTGATGGCTGATTTTGGAGCCATGTTTCTGATGGAGGCTGGGATGAAGGACAGTTGTTTGGATGATGTTGTTGTTTGCCCCTGAAGTTGGTGGTGGTAGGCTGGGGCACTGACTGGACAGAGTGGTGTTTTTCAGGCTTTTGCTGGAGAGACGAGGAGGTTCAAAATGGCTGCTTGCCCCTGTAGATCTTGATGGTGGGCTGGGACTGGAGCAGTCATTTTGATGGAGATCTTGGCTGATGTTGGAGCCATATTTAAACTGGAGGATGGAGCTACTGCCCTGTAGATGTTGATGTTATGCTGGGCAGTTGTAAGATGGTGGTAGATGCAATATAACAAGATGTTTTTTTTGAAGACTGGCGGTTTTCTTTTGCCCCTGAAGATGGTGATGGCAGGCTGGGGCAGTAAAATCAGTTGAATTTGGACACATACGCTGTTAAATGTGTCTTTGAAGAAGGTGGAGAAGGTGGGGTTGACTCGCCCCTGAAGATGTTGGTGTGAAGCTGGGGCAGCAGCCACAAAGTGCAAGGCAGACGTGATGTGGATGGAGGTTTTTGTTTTGTTTTTTTATGGAGAGGCAGCCAGGTGCTGAAAGCTGCAAAACAGACAGTTTAACACATATTTTAAAGGAGAGTTCAGTTAAGCAAGAAGACTACACCAGAAATCAAACTGAGTACAGCAGGACTGAACCAGGACTAAAAGCAAACTTAACAAGGTCTGAAGCTGAATAAAACAAGGAGTAAATGAATCTGAACCAGGACTAAACCAGGACTTACACTTGTCCAGGACCAGTAACACAAACACTTACCTGCATACTGACAGTTGTAACCACAGAGGAGAGTTTCTGGATGGAGGCAGGATGGCAGAGGGGCAGCTCGGTGTTGAGAGCTGCAAATCACACACAGTATAACACGCAAAATGGCAAATGGCACAACACTGGCTACAAATAAATGTTAAAAACCACACAATAAATACTAAAATCTTAAATAGCACACAAAAAATGTTAAAAGCACACAGAAAATACTAAAATCTTAAAATCACACACAAAAAATGTTTAAAAGCACACAGAAAATACTAAAATCTTAAAATCACACACAAAAAATGTTAAAAGCACACAGAAAATACTAAAATCTTAAAATCGCACACAAAAAAAATGTTAAAAACCACACTCTAAAATATAAAAAAGTGCAAATCTCATCAGCCTCATAATGAGACTGTGAGTGGCCATGGTCAGTGGGGAGGGGTGGGAACCAAACCAGGGCCATGAGGAAGTCCGGACCAGTGGCTGAGGTCTGGGAGCTGGAGGGCGACACCTACAGGACAATAGAAACATTAAAATGTATCTATATAGTAATTACATCTGCAATGTGTAACTTAGATTAAAAGTTGCAATATTGTATCCATAGACATGAATAAATATACTATTGGATTTGCATTAAAAATAACTGTCTACCTACTCAGACAAGTTTGGACCTCAGCACAGAGCGCGTCTCGAGGACAGGGGCTCCCCGGGGGTGCTCTGGCCTAGGACGACACAGCCTCTTCCTGTGGGGCTCCTCCCTCTCTGGGCCAGGGCTGGAGCTACTGGTCTGGATTTCACAGGACAATGGAGAAAAGGAGATAAGGTAAGTTATTTTTGTGAATGCAAAAATCTAAACTATGATACTGCTAGAAATATTTCATGTTATATAGTCGCACCTGGTCTGGGAGCTCCACAGCGACGGACTGGGATCCACTGGTCTTCTTCCTCTTCAGCCCGAGCCGGTGTGACCTCCGAGGGGCAGGCTCCGCCCAGACCGCAGCCTGCAACAAAGAAGGAACGTTAGTATTTGAGAAAACTATTTTCTTTTGGCTGATAAACATATTCTTCATAATATACTTCTGCATTTGCTTGTCTTTACCTGCTCTCTCAGAGGGTGGCGCTGTGGCTGAGTGGGACCTCCAGCGGAGACAGTGGGCTGGGCCTGAAAAACAAAAGCCAGAGATGGTTTAGGGGGGGGCGGCTCCATGGACACATCGACATCGATGAGAGGTGGATATGGCCTGGTGCTGCGGGACTCCACAT
The DNA here is from genome assembly GCA_019594935.1 of Periophthalmus modestus. NCBI lineage: Eukaryota > Metazoa > Chordata > Actinopteri > Gobiiformes > Gobiidae > Periophthalmus > Periophthalmus modestus. The sequence continues at coordinate 65,422 of JAIEZT010000279.1, read as the reverse complement.
AGTGCAGGAGTCCTCCCGTGGTCTCCGTCTCGCTGACGAGGGGCCGCTCCAGCTTCTCCCACAGGCGCTGCTTGATCCTCCGGCCCAGCTCCAGGGTGTAGGGACGGGGACGGCCATCGGGGTACCTGCAAACAACCAGATACACGAAACATCAGCAACTAGACACAGGTTTTAAAGGAAAGTCTAGCTCTAAATAAGGACTAAACCAGAGACCAAAACTAAGTACAGCAGGGCTGATCCGAGGCTAATACCAAACTAAACCAGGACAAAACACATACTAAATAAATCTAAACCAGGACCATGACTGGTTCAAGGTCAGTAACATAAAACTTTACCTGCATACTGTCTGTTGTACAAGGATTTCAATAATACAATCAAATACAATTTAATTAAAACAGAAAAGCTCTGAAGGAAAATGTTACCCAGTCACCAAGTAAATATAAAAATGAACTGATAGTGAGTTATAAAATGTGACCAGAAATGAATCTGGCCCATGAAACATACGTCAGCATGGGATCCACCACCGAGTGGTAGATGTGCTGATACTCCTCCACCGTGTAGCCATGGATGAGCACAGGACTACCAGGGCGAGGGGGGCAGCAGGAGGGCAGGGCAGGGGTAGACTCGGGACAGGGCAGGACTGGGACAGAGGTGGAGACCTGTTGAGGAGAGGCGGGGCAATGTGCTTTTTTTTTTTAGCATAATAACTGGATTAGAAATATACTGCATGAATTTGGCTAATGCATGGCCTTGAATTGTCTCCTACCAGTTCAGTTTTGATCTTCAAAGTCAGCATGAGATGTGTCATGTAATTAATTATACTCAAATGAGTCTGATTGAGTTTCTTACCTGTTCAGTCGGACCCGAGGACTCCCTCCTGGACCAGGTGCAGTAGGAGTGGTCAAACAAGTGACCCGGGGCAACACAACCTGGAAAACAGAGAATAGTTCAATTTTTTTTTATACATGGATAATTTGTCTAAACATTTCTCATAAAGTCTTCTATAATATTTGGCTTTCAAGCAGTAGTTTCATCTAAAGCAAGACAAGACTAAATCTTGAATAAACAGGGGGGGGAAAAAAACAGGCCAGAATCTACATGATAATCTCACAAATCAACTTGAGTACTTCAGTCAGTGCAGATGACAAATGCCTGAAAGAACAAAACAGTGTTTAAGGCTCAAATTGGCGCTGCATTTGGCCACATTTGGACACTTTGCGTTACCTAAAGTTAAATGAGCTTAGCATCAACTTAAATACAAATCATGTACATAATTATCGGAACAGTCCAATGAAAAAGAGATCAAATTAGGTCACAGGTGAATATGAATGGTCACACGGCGCTGTAGGGGGCTGTGTTACATCTTACCTGCTCCATGATGACAGCGATGTAAACAGTAAAAACACGGGATCAGCTGCTTTTTCTCAAATCGAGTGAAAGGCAAAAACGTGACTGTCTCGGACAAGAATTTGAAATGTTTGTTTTTAAAATAAATGCTATGTACAGTTTCCATGGCAACAATATTCTATACTTTTAGAACCACGTGATTTGTTCATCATTTCTATTTAAATAAGCTAATGTCTTTTTTCTACTTTATAGGCCTACGCTGGAAATGTTCAGACCAATTTTTAGTTACTCAACTGAACACTACCAGAAACAGTGTGGTAACTTAAAAACTTTTTTATATTTAAGACTAACAATCATAGGCGGAAATCACGGGGGGTCCGGACCCTCCCTTTGCTGACTGGTGTCCCCCTTCCCGCCCTTGCATAAACGCTTTAGAAAAAAAATAGTGAATTATACCAAAACCTACATGTCAGAATGTATACAGTATTGACACAGTTCACTGTCATTAAATAAATCTGAAGATGAAAAACTGATCACCCCTCCCTGGTGTTACACATTGGTTTAGTCTGTGCCAAAATGCCAAAGCGCAGTGTATTTTCTTACCTGTAAACTGAAGAGATGAAATAGTGTCCGTGTTGTGCTTAATAATATCCACATTCAGTCACAGTCTGCAGTGTCCGCGCGTAAAGTTGAAGCCAAACATAATAAGAACGAAACTCGGTCAAAACTCCTCCTCTGCCCTGGTAAAAAGCGTAATTCCAGCTAAATGTGATGTAGTAAATATGTCCCTTGTGGAGCGTGTGCGTAAAGATGAAGTCCGCGTAAAGCTGCAATAAGCATTCTCCTTCTCTCAGATAACCGCGTACTAAAATCGTAGGGTATCAAATTTAAATGAATAATAATAAATAATTTAAAATAACGTACGTTACGTACGTAACATACGCGCAAAGACAGCGGTGCAGGTACGGTCTGTGGTGTAGGGCTGTCCCATTTCGGCAGATGGCGGATACACTGAGGATTATACATTTTCGGCCGGATACTTCGAGCGGTACTCCGAATGGTACTTTGAAGGGTTTGCATTTGGCGATATGGGACACTGTCTTTACGCCCTCGGCCTGCTCCGCGTGTTTACGGAAAACCATGTCATACATCCTCGTGTTCAGCTGCTCATTGGCTGTAAGGGGAAAACGTCACTAAATGTCTTTAATGTAACTGGTTGATTTTACACGGGGGCGAGTGGGGCGTAAACTTTCAGTCACCTGTAGCACTGATTCGCTGTCTGGGGCTCCAGTAACACACAAACTCCACCTTATTGGACAACCTTGGTGTCAATCAGAGGCGAACCAGTTTGTTTATCCCTTATAAACAAAGTTGGCGCTGTCAGAAGTTTATTATGTCTGAAATCGACAAAAGAAATGCAAAAAATGACGAAGCAGATTTCACTTTCCTGCAGCAGATTGGACATGGAGGATCTAATTTATTTTGTGGACATCGTTTCTTGACTGGATTATATTCTCTGGACCTGTACGGAACGAATGAGACCAACTTTGTGGGATATGTTGATGTTTGACAGAACCAGAGCCTCAAAGGTGAGTGAAGTCCAAATCCACATTTTTGGCTTTTCTGTAAAAACGTCTTTCCTGTCAGCACTATGGTGACTGCAGGTGAAAATAGTTTACATATTCGGAAAGATGAGAGCCGCAGCTTTCATCTGATGTGTAGATTGTGTGGGTGACGCAGAAGTACATGCACATTGCTGTAAATTTGTCAAGAAAAGGCGACGTGAAGTGGTTAATAATAGCTTAATCATAATAACATAGTAGTTGTTGCATTTATGATTGGGTATCATTACAACGCCCTTTGAAGCATAGATCTAACTTTTGGTTTTTGTTCCCCCTAGACGAAACTGAGAGTTTCACCCCTGTGAACAATGTAGATATCTCTGCATCACAGCTGGAAAATGTCAACTCCGTCAGTCAGTTTTGATACATTTATTTAAATAGTTCTGGGGAGAGTCAAAGTCTTGAAGGAAGTCATCGTGGCAGCTCACAAATACAACAAATACAAACGAGCTGCACTGTATGATATATTTGGTAAACCCAGAATCATATCTCTGTATTTTTTCATACAGACTGGTATCTGTCTGGTTCCCACGTCCTCCATCTCAAGCCAAACATGATCGTGCATCACATACATTTTTTTTCAGTGGCACATGTGAAACATAGAAGCTCATTGGTCACCTCTGATTTACAAATAAAATCACATTTATTTCACTTCAGATTAACAGAGTTTAGTGCTTTGCTCATATCAATATGAGGTGCTTGATTTTCAAACTAAGTGAAAAGCTGTTGTCTAATAATTACTACCTTATGACTGTAATATTAATTGACAGGGACTTGTTTAACACAAAGCTCAAATGATAGTCTAATGTGAGTACAGTGGTCCCTCGTTTATCGCGGGGGTCACGCTCCAAAAATAACTAAAACAAATAAATGAAATCCGCGAAGTAGAAAACTTTATTTTTTACAATTATTCAATATGTTTTGGTTGTAAAACACCTCACCACACACTTTATACACTTTTCTCAGACAGGCATTAACATTTTCTCACGTTTCTCTCTTGTTTAAACACTCAAAGTTCAAACCTTCATAGACTCACTGATAGTATCGAACATTTTGGTAAATTTGTCTGAATGTTCTGTCCTGTACAGGAGACACGACGTGTCCCTGAGCCAATCAGGGACACGTCGTGTCTCCAGGGAATGTCCATGACATCAGCTGCAAAGTTTCAGTAGGCCTGTTACAACATCTTGATGGTTAATTATGAAAAAAATTAAGTAGTCAAAATGTTCAAGTTAAACAAGTTTCTTTTTATTTTATTTACACAAGCTCATTTTTTGCCATGGTGCCTCTAAAGGTCTGTCCCTTCAGGAAGTCGCTTCAGTGCCACCTCTTTTATTATGTCTGAAAAATAAATAGAAAGAGATTATCAGGGTTTTTTTTGTATTGGTTGATGTAATAATAGGTGTATTTGTGATTTGCAACATGCATGTGTGTGTTTTGTGTGTGAAGACCTTCTCCTCCATGTGCCTCCTCTCCTGTTCCTGTAGTCTCTGGACTTCACACAGTTGTGCATTTCGTTTCTCCGCTCGCTCCTCCAGTCATACAGGGACAGCCCTGAGCAAAGGAGGAAAGGTCCGGCCACCAGGCGCTCGGTGGCGAGCACCCACCCCAGGCCTGGCTCCAGAGTGGGGCCCCAGTAACGCCAGTCCGGGTGACGTAACGGGACTTGGTCTTCTACTCCACCTGGAAGGATTCTGAACCGCTCTTAGTCTGACCCGTCCCCCTGGACCTGTTTGTCATGGGTGAGCCTACCAGGGGCCCGAAGCCCCCGACAACATAGGTCCCAGGATCATTCGGGTACTCAAACCCCTCCACCACGTTAAGGTGGCGGTTCACGAAGGGGAAAAAAAAAATAATAGAATTAGTACACCCATGTCGAAATTCCATTGTATCAAAAAACAGTTTCACTTATTTTGACACTTACCATGCTCCTGTAGCCTTGATTGAAGAAACCGGTGATGGTGAAGGTCCTGCATATATATATTGTGCTTTTCTACCATATGGCACTAAAAGCACGTTATATCAAGCATCACATTCACTCTGAGTGTCTCGCTAAGGAGCAAATAGAAATAAATGTTAGGATAATGGACAAAACCTTATTGCATTTGAAAATTATAAAAAAAAATGAAATGTCAATTAACAAGGACATAATGTGGATACATATACAATACTTCCATTGGGGTTTTTATGGTTTCTAATGACGCTTCCGTTTCAAGTGGTTAAAGACTGCTGTTCTGAACCAGGGCTGCAAGCAAAGATTAAATTGGTAAAGAAGATGATTTAATACCTGTAGTGTGATTCAGCAACTATATTATTACCTTTTACTTGTTTGGACGCTGAATGACGTTGGAGAGCTGATGTGAACGTGACTTTGTAGAAGTCTGATGGCTGATTTTGGAGCCATGTTTCTGATGGAGGCTGGGATGAAGGACAGTTGTTTGGATGATGTTGTTGTTTGCCCCTGAAGTTGGTGGTGGTAGGCTGGGGCACTGACTGGACAGAGTGGTGTTTTTCAGGCTTTTGCTGGAGAGACGAGGAGGTTCAAAATGGCTGCTTGCCCCTGTAGATCTTGATGGTGGGCTGGGACTGGAGCAGTCATTTTGATGGAGATCTTGGCTGATGTTGGAGCCATATTTTTAAACTGGAGGATGGAGCTACTGCCCTGTAGATGTTGATGTTATGCTGGGCAGTTGTAAGATGGTGGTAGATGCAATATAACAAGATGTTTTTTTGAAGACTGGCGGTTTTCTTTTGCCCCTGAAGATGGTGATGGCAGGCTGGGGCAGTAAAATCAGTTGAATTTGGACACATACGCTGTTAAATGTGTGTCTTTGAAGAAGGTGGAGAAGGTGGGGTTGACTCGCCCCTGAAGATGTTGGTGTGAAGCTGGGGCAGCAGCCACAAAGTGCAAGGCAGACGTGATGTGGATGGAGGTTTTTGTTTTTTTATGGAGAGGCAGCCAGGTGCTGAAAGCTGCAAAACAGACAGTTTAACACATATTTTAAAGGAGAGTTCAGTTAAGCAAGAAGACTACACCAGAAATCAAACTGAGTACAGCAGGACTGAACCAGGACTAAAAGCAAACTTAACAAGGTCTGAAGCTGAATAAAACAAGGAGTAAATTAATCTGAACCAGGACTAAACCAGGACTTACACTTGTCCAGGACCAGTAACACAAACACTTACCTGCATACTGACAGTTGTAACCACAGAGGAGAGTTTCTGGATGGAGGCAGGATGGCAGAGGGGCAGCTCGGTGTTGAGAGCTGCAAATCACACACAGTATAACACACAAAATGGCAAAATGGCACACAACACTAAAATCTACAAATAAATGTTAAAACCACACAATAAATACTAAAATCTTAAAATAGCACACAAAAAATGTTAAAAGCACACAGAAAATACTAAAATCTTAAAATCACACACAAAAAATGTTAAAAGCACACAGAAAATACTAAAATCTTAAAATCACACACAAAAAATGTTAAAAGCACACAAAATACTAAAATCTTAAAATCGCACACAAAAAAATGTTAAAACCACACTCTAAAATATAAAAAAGTGCAAATCTCATCAGCCTCATAATGAGACTGTGAGTGGCCATGGTCAGTGGGGAGGGGTGGGAACCAAACCCAGGGCCATGAGGAAGTCCGGACCAGTGGCTGAGGTCTGGGAGCTGGAGGGCGACACCTACAGGACAATAGAAACATTAAAATGTATCTATATAGTAATTACATCTGCAATGTGTAACTTAGATTAAAAGTTGCAATATTGTATCCATAGACATGAATAAATATACTATTGGATTTGCATTAAAAATAACTGTCTACCTACTCAGACAAGTTTGGACCTCAGCACAGAGCGTCTCGAGGACAGGGGCTCCCCGGGGTGCTCTGGCCTAGGACGACACAGCCTCTTCCTGTGGGGCTCCTCCCTCTCTGGGCCAGGGCTGGAGCTACTGGTCTGGATTTCACAGGACAATGGAGAAAAGGAGATAAGGTAAGTTATTTTTTGTGAATGCAAAAATCTAAACTATGATACTGCTAGAAATATTTCATGTTATATAGTCGCACCTGGTCTGGGAGCTCCACAGCGACGGACTGGGATCCACTGGTCTTCTTCCTCTTCAGCCCGAGCCGGTGTGACCTCCGAGGGGCAGGCTCCGCCCAGACCGCAGCCTGCAACAAAGAAGGAACGTTAGTATTTGAGAAAAACTATTTTCTTTTGGCTGATAAACATATTCTTCATAATATACTTCTGCATTTGCTTGTCTTTACCTGCTCTCTCAGAGGGTGGCGCTGTGGCTGAGTGGGACCTCCAGCGGAGACAGTGGGCTGGGCCTGAAAAACAAAAGCCAGAGATGGTTTAGGGGTGGGCGGCTCCATGGACACATCGACATCGATGAGAGGTGGATATGGCCTGGTGCTGCGGGACTCCACATAGTGCAGGAGTCCTCCCGTGGTCTCCGTCTCGCTGACGAGGGGCCGCTCCAGCTTCTCCCACAGGCGCTGCTTGATCCTCCGGCCCAGCTCCAGGGTGTAGGGACGGGGACGGCCATCGGGGTACCTGCAAACAACCAGATACACGAAACATCAGCAACTAGACACAGGTTTTAAAGGAAAGTCTAGCTCTAAATAAGGACTAAACCAGAGACCAAACTAAGTACAGCAGGGCTGATCCGAGGCTAATACCAAACTAAACCAGGACAAAACACATACTAAATAAATCTAAACCAGGACCATGACTGGTTCAAGGTCAGTAACATAAAACTTTACCTGCATACTGTCTGTTGTACAGGATTTCAATAATACAATCAAATACAATTTAATTAAAACAGAAAAGCTCTGAAGGAAAATGTTACCCAGTCACCAAGTAAATATAAAATGAACTGATAGTGAGTTATAAAAATGTGACCAGAAATGAATCTGGCCCATGAAACATACGTCAGCATGGGATCCACCACCGAGTGGTAGATGTGCTGATACTCCTCCACCGTGTAGCCATGGATGAGCACAGGACTACCAGGGCGAGGGGGGCAGCAGGAGGGCAGGGCAGGGGTAGACTCGGGACAGGGCAGGACTGGGACAGAGGTGGAGACCTGTTGAGGAGAGGCGGGGGGCAATGTGCTTTTTTTTAGCATAATAACTGGATTAGAAATATACTGCATGAATTTGGCTAATGCATGGCCTTGAATTGTCTCCTACCAGTTCAGTTTTGATCTTCAAAGTCAGCATGAGATGTGTCATGTAATTAATTATACTCAAATGAGTCTGATTGAGTTTCTTACCTGTTCAGTCGGACCCGAGGACTCCCTCCTGGACCAGGTGCAGTAGGAGTGGTCAAACAAGTGACCGGGCAACACAACCTGGAAAACAGAGAATAGTTCAATTTTTTTTTTATACATGGATAATTTGTCTAAACATTTCTCATAAAGTCTTCTATAATATTTGGCTTTTCAAGCAGTAGTTTCATCTAAAGCAAGACAAGACTAAATCTTGAATAAACAGGGGGGGGAAAAAAACAGGCCAGAATCTACATGATAATCTCACAAATCAACTTGAGTACTTCAGTCAGTGCAGATGACAAATGCCTGAAAGAACAAACAGTTTAAAGGCTCAAATTGGCGCTGCATTTGGCCACATTTGGACACTTTGCGTTACCTAAAGTTAAATGAGCTTAGCATCAACTTAAATACAAATCATGTACTTAATTATCGGAACAGTCCAATGAAAAAGAGATCAAATTAGGTCACAGGTGAATATGAATGGTCACACGGCGCTGTAGGGGGCGCTGTTACATCTTACCTGCTCCATGATGACAGCGATGTAAACAGTAAAAACACGGGATCAGCTGCTTTTTCTCAAATCGAGTGAAAGGCAAAAACGTGACTGTCTCGGACAAGAATTTGAAATGTTTGTTTTTAAAATAAATGCTATGTACAGTTTCCATGGCAACAATATTCTATACTTTTAGAACCACGTGATTTGTTCATCATTTCTTCTATTTAAATAAGCTAATGTCTTTTTTCTACTTTTATAGGCCTACGCTGGAAATGTTCAGACCAATTTTTAGTTACTCAACTGAACACTACCAGAAACAGTGTGGTAACTTTTAAAACTTTTTAATATTTAAGACTAACAATCATAGGCGGAAATCACGGGGGGTCCGGACCCTCCCTTTGCTGACTGGTGTCCCCCTTCCCGCCCTTGCATAAACGCTTTAGAAAAAAAAATAGTGAATTATACCAAAACCTACATGTCAGAATGTATACAGTATTGACACAGTTCACTGGCATTAAATAAATCTGAAGATGAAAAACTGATCACCCCTCCCTGGTGTTACACATTGGTTTAGTCTGTGCCAAAATGCCAAAGCGCAGTGTATTTTCTTACCTGTAAACTGAAGAGATGAAATAGTGTCCGTGTTGTGCTTAATAATATCCACATTCAGTCACAGTCTGCAGTGTCCGCGCGCGTAAAGTTGAAGCCAAACATAATAAGAACGAAACTCGGTCAAAAACTCCTCCTCTGCCCTGGTAAAAAGCGTAATTCCAGCTAAATGTGATGTAGTAAATATGTCCCTTGTGGAGCGTGTGCGTAAAGATGAAGTCCGCGTAAAGCTGCAATAAGCATTCTCCTTCTCTCAGATAACCGCGTACTAAAATCGTAGGGTTATCAAATTTAAATGAATAATAATAAATAATTTAACCACTTACCGTTCCGACGGCCCGCCCGCGCCTTTTCTTTACAACTTTACAGCAATGTACATTCACTTCTGCGTCACCCACACAAGCAATCTACACATCAAATGAAAGCTACGGATCTCATCTTTCCGAATATGTAAACCATTTTCACCTAAAGTCACCACAGTGCTGTCAGGAAAGCCGTTTTTACAGAAAAGCCAAAAATGCCTATTTGGACTTCACTCACCTTTGAGGGCTCTGGTTCTGTCAAACATCAACATATTTCCACAATATCGGTCTCATTCTTTCCGTAGAGGTCCAGAGAATATAATCCAGTCAAGAAATTATGTCCACAAAATAAGTTAGATCCTCCATGTCCAATCTGCTGCAGGAAAGTGAAATCTGCTCCGTGATTTTTTTGCATTTCTTTTGTCAATTTCAGGCATAACAAACTTAAGACAGCGCCAACTTTGTTTCTCAGTGATAGACAAACGTGTTAGCTTCTGATTGACACCAAGTTTGTCCAATAAGGTGGGGGGTTGTGGGTCACTGGAGCCCCAGACAGCGAATCAGTGCTACAGGTGACTGAAAGTGTACGCCCCACTCTCGCCCGTGTAGAATCAACCAGTCACATCTCACACATTCAGTGACGTTTTCTCCTTACAGCCAATGAGCAGCTGAACACGAGGATGTATGACATGCCATGGTTTTCTGTAAACACACGGAGCAGGCCCAGTGCGTAACGAAAGTAAATGAATCACGGCTTTTCGTGCGTAAAGTGTGCGTAAAATGACGCACTGTGATTTTGCAACAGTTTTGCTTCTAAACTCACTCAACGAAACGGATAAAACAAAGGCAGTACGCGACCGAGGGCACGGTGGATGTTTGTACAAGTTATACCAGAGGCATCTCGGACCCGGGAGCGGTCCGTGGCAGATTCCACGGTGGACTCAGAAGTGGAGGAGCATATTCTTTGATGGACTGGATGCTGTTCTGGGTCGGTAAGCCTGGTTTATTCTGCTATTTACATAATTGTAGATAAAATATATCGTGTGTGTAATCATTAGCATCACTTCTGTGCATAGTGGCATTGGAACCATGGGCTCTGGCACATTTGTGTTTATCTGTATGAATTAGACTTCATTTGTTTATTGATTGAAGGTGTTTTATTCTGCAGTTTACAGTATTGTAAGTAAAATTATAATATGTATGTAATGAGGACTGTAAGATATGATGAATTGGATGCTGGCTAGCAATCACTGCAGGGTGTCGGGTCAGGACAACAATGGTGTATGCTCAGGTGAGAATGCCGAAGGAGGGAGTCCACAGGTAGATATAGGTAGAACGTTCCTTTTAATGTCCCAAGAGTGCGTGAGTGACAGAGTCTTCATGAATTTGTGTGGGATCTTTGTGGTCTTTATTTGTATCTGTATGTGTGTGTGTGTGTGTGTGTGTGTGTTATATCTAGGGACGCACACTATGATTAATATTAAATCAGTCCGAACAGAGCTGGTGCACGTAATGTTGTGCAACCATGTAAAATAGTCATTAGCGCATTGGTGCGCACTCGCACCCCATCTAGTGGTGAGACAAAGGATAACAATAAGACAACAACTGAACTAAACCAGTAATATAACAGAACTAAAGGGGCTCTATGGAGAGTCTTTTATACAGCCGCCCCCAAATTTGCTGTGCAAATTTGACCATTAGGTGTCTGTATTGTCCTGAGGTAGAGCTGGCAGCTGATGAGACGAACAACAGGGCGAGTGTAGGTCCGGTCCTTTACTTGAACAACGGCAGTCCTCACTCGACCGTCTACTCCTGGAATCACAGCTTTTACTGTTCCCACCTGCCAGAGGGCTCTGGGGGTCTGCTGGTCCACGATGAGCACAACTGTGCCCACAGTAATATCCTCTTTCTCTGTCTGCCACTTCTGCCGCGCTTGTAAGGTGGGCAGGAAGTGTTGAATGAAGTGCTTCCAGAAGTGGTCCGCTAAAACTTGCGAATGGCGCCACCTTTTACGGCTCAGTAGCTCTGATTCAGGATAGACCACCTGAGGAAGGGATGAGTCCGGCCGCCCCATCAGCAGGCAGTTAGGTGTGACTGGATCGGGGTCAGCGAGATCAGAGGATACATAACCCAAGGGCCGAGAGTTAAGAATCCCTTCTACCTCAATGAGGGACTGTCCTCAGCACCTCCTCTGGTACTGTCTGATCTCCTAAAGTGGTGCGGAGAGCGTTCTTCACAGATCTAACCTCTCGCTCCCATGAACCACCAAAGTGAGGGGGCATTGGGTGGATTAAACTGGAACCGTATCTGTTGTGCTGCTAGTTTGTCCTTTAAAGCAGGTTCCAGGGCGAGGAAGGCTTCATGCAACTCTCTACTTCCTCCTTTGAAATTGGTGCCCTGGTCTGAGAGGAGCTCGTATGGTTTCCCTCTGCGAGCAATAAAGCGTCTGAGTGACATAAGAAATGAGTCTGTGTCCATGCTAGGCAGGAGGTCCAGGTGGATGGCTCGTGTAGTGAGGCACTTGTACAGGATGCCCCACCTCTTCTCAGTGCGCCGGCCCACTTTAACAAGCATGGGTCCAAAACAGTCGACGCCTGTAGAATAAAAAGCTGGTCGGAAAAGCCTCAGACTGGAGGGAGGTAGGTCAGCCATTTTGGGTACTTGAGGTGTGCCTCTCCACTTTCTGCAGTCTACGCAGGTATGTTGGTGTTTCTTAACTGCTTCTCTGCCCCTCAGTATCCAGTACTTCCGGCGCAGCTCAGCAAACACGCGCTCGGCTCCGGGGTGGTGTAGCTGGCAGTCATAGTGTTGAATCAGGAGCTTGGAGACTGGGTGAGAGGCTGACAGGAGAATAGGGTGCAGTACGTCTGGGCTCAGAGCGTCACATCTTCGGAGTCTACCACCGACACGGATCAGCCTGGACGATCTGTCGTACTCAGGAGACAATGTTAGCAATCTGCTAGTAGAGGAGAGGGACTTACCAGCTCTGAGCAGGGCCACTTCTTCAGGGAAGCTTTCGGCCTGTGCATGTCTCAGGAGCGCTAGCTCTGCTTCATGGTAATCGTCAGCAGTGAGAGACGTTTTATCGGCCGCCCCGTGTAACCCTTGTATGGTGGCGTCCAGAAGCTCTTGATAGGTTTTGAACTGCTGGATCTCAGGTACAGCTCGATCTGATTCACTGGTAGCCAAGCCACAAAAACACTGTGCTCCGCAGCTCTTCCTTCTCTCCCCGTGACTGGATTGACTGGTTTCTCTGGCCACTGGTCAGGTGGTTGTACGAGGAAGGGGGGTCCGTGGCTCCATCTGTTCTCTCCCATGAGTTGTGTCAGTGTTCTTCTCTTGTGATGTCATCTGCGGGATTTAAGGCAGACTCAATGTAGCGCCAGGCATTAATGTCTGTCAGCTCCTGTATTTCTGCTACTCTTGTGCCTACAAAAACTTATATCTGCAGGAGTCCGACTGGAGCCAGTTAAGGACTGTGGTGGAGTCGGTCCAGTAAACCATTGCTTGGATCTGGACTGTGAGCTCTTTGGTTAGCACTGACGCTAGCTGTGCTCCTGTTAAAGCTCCACAAAGCTCAAGCCGGGGTATGGATAGCTGCTTCTTTGGGGCGACTCTAGACCTGGCGGCTAGGAATGCCACTTGAACTTGTCCTTCACCACTATCTGTCCGCAGGTATGCCACAGAACCATAAGCGTGTTCAGATGCATCACAGAAGATGTGGATGGTTCTGCTGCTGGTACTACAGTCCAAGATACAATTGGTGTAGCATCTGGGCAACATAACTTGTGACAATTGTGGCAGCTCCTCCTCCCATGTTCTCCAGGCCTTTAGCAGATCTTCAGGAAGGTTAGGATCATCCCATCCTCTCTTCTTATCCCATAAACGTTGCACAATGATCTTAGCTCTGGTTGTGTAGGGAATGATGTATCCCAGAGGGTCATACTGTTGGGCAAGGAGGCGATAGATATTCCGCATGGTAAGTCAGGACACTCACCCTGGTGCTGCTTATAGTGCAGTGTGTCAGACTTGCACTGCCATAAGAGTCCAAGTGTGCGCTCCTGAGGGTCTGCCGTTTGCTGGGTGAACCAGAGAGTACTGTTTTCAGAGCGGGATTCTTTGGGCAGATGATGGATCACTGTAGGAATGTTGCTGGCCCATTCTCTAAGCTCAAATCCACCTTCCATCAACAGTGTTTGCAAGCGGTTGACCAGCTGCTTGGCTTGTTCTCTTGAGACTGGAGGCTCTGCAGGCAGTTGTCAACATAAAAAAACAGCGCTCTACTGACAGACGTGCATCCTCTTCTGGTTCAGTGTGCTTTCGGACATGGTCTGGAGCGCAAAGGTGGCACAACATGGGCTGCATGTTGTGCCAAACGGGAGCACCTGCCACTCATAGATGGTCGGCTCTTGATCCACCTTAACATCTCTCCACAGGAAGCGAAGGAATGGTTTGTCTTCTTCTAACAGACGGACTTGGTGGAACATTCCTTTCACATCGCTGCTGATGGCCACAGGATGCTCTCTAAACCTGAGCAGGACTCCCAGGAGACTGGCTCCGAGTGTAGGCCCGGGAAGGAGGTTGTCATTCAGGCTCTGACCATTGGATGTGAAGGAGCAGTTGAAGACTATTCGATGTTTCTGATTGTGCTGCACCATGTGGTGAGGAATAAACCATGTATTGCTGCTCTCTTCAGCCTTAGCAGGAGAAATGGCTTTGACGTATCCAGCATCGATCAGCTTGTGGATCTCTTTAGAGTAAATGGCTGCTTTCCCTGCGTCTCTCACAAGGCGTCTTTCCGTCCCACGTAGTTGAGAAAGAACAGCCTCTTTTGATCCATGGAGTGGGGAGAGGTTCTGTTTCCATAGTAACGGAGTTGCATATCTGTTTACACCATCACCCATACTCTTGTGGTCTTCTCCTCCAATATGCGTACTGCCTCAGCATCCTGCCTTGACCTGGTAATCAACCGCTCGCTCCTGTATGGCAAGATACCCAACTGCCACAGTTTCTCCCTCAGATTCTGGAGGGTTGCAGATGGTGAGAAGGCACTGCTGTGGGAACATCTGATGACACATGAGGCTTGTAGGGCCTTGTAGAGTCCATCCTAGTCTGGTGCGCACTGCTGCAGGTCCACCGGGGGGGCCGAGACGCACTGGTTCCACTGGAGTTATCAAATGAGGATAATCTGACCCAATCAGCAGCAGCGGCTGGGCATCTTTGATAGGGGGCAGTGGAATGTCTCTAAGATGGCGGTATTTCTCCTGCAGAGCTTGGACTGGATAGGTGTGGCAGGCTAGATTCAGTTCTCTGGCTGTGAAGGCTTTGTTGATCTGATAACACTTGCCTGGTTCTGAAGCAGGGGCTACCGTGAAGGATACAGTCGCTCCATGAACAGTGCAGACCTCCTGTCTTACTGTGCGAAGTGTGAGCTCTTCAGCCTGTCCGTGAAGGCCCAACTGAACTGCAGCATCGTTCAGGAGTATGGTGCGCTCAGACCCATCATCCAATATAGCATAAGTTTCAAGTAGCTGGTTGCCACTCTGGAGGATAACCCGACTCAGCTTCAGTAACACTTGGGAGCTGCTGGCTGGGCGGTCAATGTACATAGTCTCTGATACAGAGCTCACAAGGCAGGTACTGGCTTCAGGTGCTGGGGGCTTACCAGTTGCTGTGGCATTTTGGCTGGCGTTAACTTCGTGGAGGACGTCCAGATGCTTCCTCTCACACTGCTTGCATTTGGCTTTGAGGTTACACTTGGCAGCCTGGTGCTCACGTCCACATCTCCAACAGCGACTGTTTGTCCTGATCCACTGTGTCTTCTGCTCCACTGACAGGAGTCTGAAGTTGCTGCATTGGTTCAAATAGTGCTGCACTGTATCACAGAAGGGACAGTACCTTTTAGGCTTGTCTTGTGTTGCCTCTCTCTGTGCTGGAACAGGAGCCATAACCACCTTCTTTATGGACTCTGACTCACTGCCGTGGAGAATGGTGGCGGATCTCTGGGACTTGTATACAGCACGTTGCATCCTGGATGGGGCTGGCCTCTCTCTGCCTGGATTACTGGTGTGTTGATCACCACTAACTTGAACTCTCACCTCATATTCAAGCCAGTCAGCCAGATCAAGGAGTGTAGGAATGGGAGTGTAGATGGGGTTCACAAATCTGTGGAAGTTAGCTCTTAGGTCATGTGGTAACTTAGCTAAGAGGCGAGAGACGTGTGAGCCACACTTCAGTTCAGTCCAGCCTTGGCTTCCCAGTTGGTGCAGCATCCCAACCAGTGCACGAATCTGAAGAGCAAATGACTTAAACGCTTTAATGTCCCCAGTCCTTATGGTGGGCCCATCCATCACAGTGGAGATTCTCTTCAGTGCTAGCTGCTGAGGTTGGCCATACATCTCTGTGAGCGCTCTCATAGTGTCGGTGAAAAAGGGTGTTGACTGTTGCTGTAGGAGTCAGCAATGAGCAGCGCTTCCTCACATTTGAGGTGATCTGTGAGTATCTGAAACTTGAAGTGCTCTGAGGCATCATATGGCAGCAAGTTGTCCAGGGCCAGCTTCAATCTAGCAAACTCACGTGGGTCCTCTGACTTGAAGTCTGGGATCGTTGGCTTGGGTCCGCGATAGGCCTCTGGTGCTGCTGTCCTGCTGTGTGGAGAGTGGCTACGTGATGGTGGATATGACGGATCAGGTGGGCATCTGTCCCTCCCTTGTCTCCTCTCATAACCGTAACCAGGGTAGTAGTCATCAGGATGGTCTCTGTAACGAGATGAGTACCCCCTCTCATACTCATAGTAGCGGCTATCAGGGCGAGCCTTTGGACTACTGTGGCGATAATGTGGGGCAAGATGGCTGTATTCATTACCGGACCTTGAATAGCTAGGACGAGGTGGAGAAGACTCATGATGGTAGTGGTACCTGTTATCATGATGATAGGAGTGGTCAGATAGCGATCATAGTCATCTTCATACTTGATGCGTGGCTTAACATCAGGCCACTCAACTTTAGGCTGTGTGGGGGCTATCATCTGACTGGTGTGGTGTTTTACCACGTGGCGGGGAGCCTCTGTCCACATGCTCTGTGGGTGATGGGCTCTTGCGAATGTCTGTCACCATATGTTCACCTTTAGAGAGAGGAGCTGAGATGCCAGTAGTGACTGGTGCCTCTGCCTGGTCTGATAATTTGGTTTCATGCAGATGCCGTCTGAGAGATTCTACTATAGCATGTCGCCCGACAGGAGCAGGAGAAACGTCTCTGATCACCGGGGGGGCACTTACTGGCTGACGTGGGCCCTGGCGGCCGCTGAGTGGCGTCTGCTGACTTGTAGGTGCTGGTGTGGCAGATGTTTCCTGAGGCTGTGAGGACACTGCAGGAGCTTTCTGGATCATGTCTGCAAGGTGTTGGACATCTCTGCGCAACTGGTCATTCTCTTCTCTCATGCTCTTAATGGATCTAATTATTTCTGGTGAAGATAAGTGCTTGGTCTGCTCATCATCAGTAAAACGGGACCTCATAGGGTAACTGACCTCATAGTCCTGGAGATATGATGGCAGCTGCCTGGATCTTTGTGGGCGATCCTCAGTAGGCTCTCTTTTATATGGCCTGAACATATTGACTGCAGTGGTTGCTCTATCCGGCTCGAAGGACCATAAATTGTAATGAGGACTGTAAGATATGATGAATTGGATGCTGGCTAGCAATCACTGCAGGGTGTCGGGTCAGGACAACAATGGTGTATGCTCAGGTGAGAATGCCGAAGGAGGGAGTCCACAGGTAGATATAGGTAGAACGTTCCTTTTAATGTCCCAAGAGTGCGTGAGTGACAGAGTCTTCATGAATTTGTGTGGGATCTTTGTGGTCTTTATTTGTATCTGTATGTGTGTGTGTGTGTGTGTGTGTGTGTTATATCTAAGGGACGCACACTATGATTAATATTAAATCAGTCCGAACAGAGCTGGTGCACGTAATGTTGTGCAACCATGTAAAATAGTCATTAGCGCATTGGTGCGCACTCGCACCCCATCTAGTGGTGAGACAAAGGATAACAATAAGAACAACAACTGAACTAAACCAGTAATATAACAGAACTAAAGGGGCTCTATGGAGAGTCTTTTATACAATGTATATGATATAATATTACTTCACCCTCTCTCAATTTTGTACTTTCTTGTTACTAATGTGTTTGTGTTTTTCTTTAGGCACGTGGGTGACGTTATCAGATGCTCTCATCGGCTGTTACCAGGTTTTGCACAAAACAAAGAAATGGCATTTTGGCAGACATTTTTTCACCATTTTTTGGACAAGCCATAATCATGTACAGTGAGCTTTTCACTGCTGTTTACAGTGTGTGTTTGTTCATTGTTTGCAGTGTGTGGAGTTTGTAAATATATATTTATTTTGACCCCTACCACTTGTTTTGACTATATTTCATAAACAAATATGTATTTTATATTATGTTTTGATATGCTATATAAATTTGCATAAGTAATAGAGCAGCTAAGTGTGCAGATACAGATTCCTCTAAGTGTGAGCTTTCAGTAGAGCCCTCATTGATGTCTGTGGGTTGAAGCATTCAAAAGTTATTGCAGTTTTTCCAAATGTTCTCCAAATGTCTCCATTTGGAGAGGTTTGGATAAACTTGGATACATCAAAAGTCCCTCCATAAAGCGCCTGGATTTAGTCATAATAAAATAAGTGTAAAAATCTCATTTTTTATAGATTGACCTCAAATCTGAAATGTGAGAGGGTCAACAACATTTTCAATTGAAATATGGTGTATTTTTGTCCCCAGCTACCTACTGCAGCTTTCTTCCCCTTAATTTTTACAAAAAAATTTAGGCGAGGATGAGAAAAATCATTTTTATGTGTGTTCCAAAGTGTATAAATACTTACCAGACAAACTTACAGTGATTCTGACACCTGAGGGTAAAACTAGAGGATGTTACCTTTACAAAGACCCCAAACTTGTGTAAATAATACTTATGGTTCAATAACAGTAATCATTTTAATTGGAGAGGTCAGAACGTAGGCAATTTCATCAAAAATACCCGGAATGGTAAGGGTTTAAAATAACGTACGTTACGTACGTAACATACGCGCAAAGACACAGCGGTGCAGGTACGGTCTGTGGTGTAGGGCTGTCCCATTTCGGCAAGATGGCGGATACACTGAGGATTATACATTTTCGGCCGGATACTTCGAGCGGTACTCCGAATGGTACTTTTGAAGGGTTTGCATTTGGCGATATGGGACACTGTCTTTACGCCCTCGGCCTGCTCCGCGTGTTTACGGAAAACCACGGCATGTCATACATCCTCGTGTTCAGCTGCTCATTGGCTGTAAGGGGAAAAACGTCACTAAATGTCTTTAATGTAACTGGTTGATTTTACACGGGGGCGCGAGTGGGGCGTAAACTTTCAGTCACCTGTAGCACTGATTCGCTGTCTGGGGCTCCAGTAACACACAAACTCCACCTTATTGGACAACCTTGGTGTCAATCAGAGGCGAACCAGTTTGTTTATCCCTTATAAACAAAGTTGGCGCTGTCAGAAGTTTATTATGTCTGAAATCGACAAAAGAAATGCAAAAAATGACGGAGCAGATTTCACTTTCCTGCAGCAGATTGGACATGGAGGATCTAATTTATTTTGTGGACATCGTTTCTTGACTGGATTATATTCTCTGGACCTGTACGGAACGAATGAGACCAACTTTGTGGGATATGTTGATGTTTGACAGAACCAGAGCCTCAAAGGTGAGTGAAGTCCAAATCCACATTTTTGGCTTTTCTGTAAAAACCTCTTTCCTGTCAGCACTATGGTGACTGCAGGTGAAAATAGTTTACATATTCGGAAAGATGAGAGCCGCAGCTTTCATCTGATGTGTAGATTGTGTGGGTGACGCAGAAGTACATGCACATTGCTGTAAATTTGTCAAGAAAAGGCGACGTGAAGTGGTTAATAATAGCTTAATCATAATAACATAGTTGTTGCATTTATGATTGGGTATCATTACAACGCCCTTTGAAGCATAGATCTAACTTTTGGTTTATTGTTCCCCCCTAGACGAAACTGAGAGTTTCACCCCTGCGAACAATGTAGATATCTCTGCATCACAGCTGGAAAATGTCAACTCCGTCAGTCAGTTTTGATACATTTATTTAAATAGTTCTGGGGAGAGTCAAAGTCTTGAAGGAAGTCATCGTGGCAGCTCACAAATACAACAAATACAAACGAGCTGCACTGTATGATATATTTGGTAAACCCAGAATCATATCTCTGTATTTTTTTCATACAGACTGGTATCTGTCTGGTTCCCACGTCCTCCATCTCAAGCAAACATGATCGTGCATCACATACATTTTTTCAGTGGCACATGTGAAACATAGAAGCTCATTGGTCACCTCTGATTTACAATATAAATCACATTTATTTCACTTCAGATTAACAGAGTTTAGTGCTTTGCTCATATCAATATGAGGTGCTTGATTTTCAAACTAAGTGAAAAGCTGTTGTCTAATAATTACTACCTTATGACTGTAATATTAATTGACAGGGACTTGTTTAACACAAAGCTCAAATGATAGTCTAATGTGAGTACAGTGGTCCCTCGTTTATCGCGGGGGTCACGCTCCAAAAATAACTAAAACAAATAAATGAAATCCGCGAAGTAGAAAAACTTTATTTTTTACAATTATTCAATATGTTTTGGTTGTAAAACACCTCACCACCACACACTTTATACACTTTTCTCAGACAGGCATTAACATTTTCTCACGTTTCTCTCTTGTTTAAACACTCAAAGTTCAAACCTTCATAGACTCACTGATAGTATCGAACATTTGGTAAATTTGTCTGAATGTTCTGTCCTGTACAGGAGACACGACGTGTCCCTGAGCCAATCAG
This sequence comes from Periophthalmus modestus, assembly GCA_019594935.1. Lineage (NCBI taxonomy): Eukaryota > Metazoa > Chordata > Actinopteri > Gobiiformes > Gobiidae > Periophthalmus > Periophthalmus modestus. The sequence continues at coordinate 44,856 of JAIEZT010000279.1, read as the reverse complement.
GGACACGTCGTGTCTCCAGGGAATGTCCATGACATCAGCTGCAAAGTTTCAGTAGGCCTGTTACAACATCTTGATGGTTAATTATGAAAAAAATTAAGTAGTCAAAATGTTCAAGTTAAACAAGTTTCTTTTTTATTTTATTTACACAAGCTCATTTTTTGCCTTGGTGCCTCTAAAGGTCTGTCCCTTCAGGAAGTCGCTTCAGTGCCACCTCTTTTATTATGTCTGAAAAATAAATAGAAAGAGATTATCAGGGTTTTTTTTTGTATTGGTTGATGTAATAATAGGTGTATTTGTAATTTGCAACATGCATGTGTGTGTTTGTGTGTGAAGACCTTCTCCTCCATGTGCCTCCTCTCCTGTTCCTGTAGTCTCTGGACTTCACACAGTTGTGCATTTCGTTTCTCCGCTCGCTCCAGTCATACAGGGACAGCCCTGAGCAAAGGAGGAAAGGTCCGGCCACCAGGCGCTCGGTGGCGAGCACCCCCCCAGCCTGGCTCCAGAGTGGGGCCCCAGTAACGCCAGTCCGGGTGACGTAACGGGACTTGGTCTTCTACTCCACCTGGAAGGATTCTGAACCGCTCTTAGTCTGACCCGTCCCCCTGGACCTGTTTGTCATGGGTGAGCCTACCAGGGGCCCGAAGCCCCCGACAACATAGGTCCCAGGATCATTCGGGTACTCAAACCCCTCCACCACGTTAAGGTGGCGGTTCACGAAGGGGAAAAAAAAAATAGAATTAGTACACCCCATGTCGAAATTCCATTGTATCAAAAAACAGTTTCACTTATTTTGACACTTACCATGCTCCTGTAGCCTTGATCTGAAGAAACCGTGATGGTGAAGGTCCTGCATATATATATTGTGCTTTTCTACCATATGGCACTAAAAGCACGTTATATCAAGCATCACATTCACTCTGAGTGTCTCGCTAAGGAGCAAATAGAAATAAATGTTAGGATAATGGACAAAACCTTATTGCATTTGAAAATTATAAAAACAAAATGAAATGTCAATTAACAAGGACATAATGTGGATACATATACAATACTTCCATTGGGGTTTTTATGGTTTCTAATGACGCTTCCGTTTCAAGTGGTTAAAGACTGCTGTTCTGAACCAGGGCTGCAAGCAAAGATTAAATTGGTAAAGAAGATGATTTAATACCTGTAGTGTGATTCAGCAACTATATTATTACCTTTTACTTGTTTGGACGCTGAATGACGTTGGAGAGCTGATGTGAACGTGACTTTGTAGAAGTCTGATGGCTGATTTTGGAGCCATGTTTCTGATGGAGGCTGGGATGAAGGACAGTTGTTTGGATGATGTTGTTGTTTGCCCCTGAAGTTGGTGGTGGTAGGCTGGGGCACTGACTGGACAGAGTGGTGTTTTTCAGGCTTTTGCTGGAGAGACGAGGAGGTTCAAAATGGCTGCTTGCCCCTGTAGATCTTGATGGTGGGCTGGGACTGGAGCAGTCATTTTGATGGAGATCTTGGCTGATGTTGGAGCCATATTTAAACTGGAGGATGGAGCTACTACTGCCCTGTAGATGTTGATGTTATGCTGGGCAGTTGTAAGATGGTGGTAGATGCAATATAACAAGATGTTTTTTTTTGAAGACTGGCGGGTTTTCTTTTGCCCCTGAAGATGGTGATGGCAGGCTGGGGCAGTAAAAATCAGTTGAATTTGGACACATACGCTGTTAAATGTGTCTTTGAAGAAGGTGGAGAAGGTGGGGTTGACTCGCCCCTGAAGATGTTGGTGTGAAGCTGGGGCAGCAGCCACAAAGTGCAAGGCAGACGTGATGTGGATGGAGGTTTTTGTTTTTTTATGGAGAGGCAGCCAGGTGCTGAAAGCTGCAAAACAGACAGTTTAACACATATTTTAAAGGAGAGTTCAGTTAAGCAAGAAGACTACACCAGAAATCAAACTGAGTACAGCAGGACTGAACCAGGACTAAAAGCAAACTTAACAAGGTCTGAAGCTGAATAAAACAAGGGAGTAAATTAATCTGAACCAGGACTAAACCAGGACTTACACTTGTCCAGGACCAGTAACACAAACACTTACCTGCATACTGACAGTTGTAACCACAGAGGAGAGTTTCTGGATGGAGGCAGGATGGCAGAGGGGCAGCTCGGTGTTGAGAGCTGCAAATCACACACAGTATAACACACAAAATGGCAAAATGGCACACAACACTAAAATCTACAAATAAATGTTAAAACCACACAATAAATACTAAAATCTTAAAATAGCACACAAAAAATGTTAAAAGCACACAGAAAATACTAAAATCTTAAAAATCACACACAAAAATGTTTAAAAGCACACAGAAAATACTAAAATCTTAAAATCACACACAAAAAATGTTAAAAGCACACAGAAAATACTAAAATCTTAAAATCGCACACAAAAAAAATGTTAAAACCACACTCTAAATATAAAAAAGTGCAAATCTCATCAGCCTCATAATGAGACTGTGAGTGGCCATGGTCAGTGGGGAGGGGGGAACCAAACCCAGGGCCATGAGGAAGTCCGGACCAGTGGCTGAGGTCTGGGAGCTGGAGGGCGACACCTACAGGACATAGAAACATTAAAATGTATCTATATAGTAATTACATCTGCAATGTGTAACTTAGATTAAAAGTTGCAATATTGTATCCATAGACATGAATAAATATACTATTGGATTTGCATTAAAAATAACTGTCTACCTACTCAGACAAGTTTGGACCTCAGCACAGAGCGTCTCGAGGACAGGGGCTCCCCGGGGTGCTCTGGCCTAGGACGACACAGCCTCTTCCTGTGGGGCTCCTCCCTCTCTGGGCCAGGGCTGGAGCTACTGGTCTGGATTTCACAGGACAATGGAGAAAAGGAGATAAGGTAAGTTATTTTTTGTGAATGCAAAAATCTAAACTATGATACTGCTAGAAATATTTCATGTTATATATAGTCGCACCTGGTCTGGGAGCTCCACAGCGACGGACTGGGATCCACTGGTCTTCTTCCTCTTCAGCCCGAGCCGGTGTGACCTCCGAGGGGCAGGCTCCGCCCAGACCGCAGCCTGCAACAAAGAAGGAACGTTAGTATTTGAGAAAACTATTTTCTTTTGGCTGATAAACATATTCTTCATAATATACTTCTGCATTTGCTTGTCTTTACCTGCTCTCTCAGAGGGTGGCGCTGTGGCTGAGTGGGACCTCCAGCGGAGACAGTGGGCTGGGCCTGAAAAACAAAAGCCCAGAGATGGTTTAGGGGGGGCGGCTCCATGGACACATCGACATCGATGAGAGGTGGATATGGCCTGGTGCTGCGGGACTCCACATAGTGCAGGAGTCCTCCCGTGGTCTCCGTCTCGCTGACGAGGGGCCGCTCCAGCTTCTCCCACAGGCGCTGCTTGATCCTCCGGCCCCCAGCTCCAGGGTGTAGGGACGGGGACGGCCATCGGGGTACCTGCAAACAACCAGATACACGAAACATCAGCAACTAGACACAGGTTTTTAAAGGAAAGTCTAGCTCTAAATAAGGACTAAACCAGAGACCAAACTAAGTACAGCAGGGCTGATCCGAGGCTAATACCAAACTAAACCAGGACAAAACACATACTAAATAAATCTAAACCAGGACCAAGACTGGTTCAAGGTCAGTAACATAAAACTTTACCTGCATACTGTCTGTTGTACAAGGATTTCAATAATACAATCAAATACAATTTAATTAAAACAGAAAAGCTCTGAAGGAAAATGTTACCCAGTCACCAAGTAAATATAAAAATGAACTGATAGTGAGTTATAAAATGTGACCAGAAATGAATCTGGCCCATGAAACATACGTCAGCATGGGATCCACCACCGAGTGGTAGATGTGCTGATACTCCTCCACCGTGTAGCCATGGATGAGCACAGGACTACCAGGGCGAGGGGGGCAGCAGGAGGGCAGGGCAGGGGTAGACTCGGGACAGGGCAGGACTGGGACAGAGGTGGAGACCTGTTGAGGAGAGGCGGGGCAATGTGCTTTTTTTTAGCATAATAACTGGATTAGAAATATACTGCATGAATTTGGCTAATGCATGGCCTTGAATTGTCTCCTACCAGTTCAGTTTTGATCTTCAAAGTCAGCATGAGATGTGTCATGTAATTAATTATACTCAAATGAGTCTGATTGAGTTTCTTACCTGTTCAGTCGGACCCGAGGACTCCCTCCTGGACCAGGTGCAGTAGGAGTGGTCAAACAAGTGACCGGGCAACACAACCTGGAAAACAGAGAATAGTTCAATTTTTTTTTTATACATGGATAATTTGTCTAAACATTTCTCATAAAGTCTTCTATAATATTTGGCTTTTCAAGCAGTAGTTTCATCTAAAGCAAGACAAGACTAAATCTTGAATAAACAGGGGGGGGAAAAAACAGGGCCAGAATCTACATGATAATCTCACAAATCAACTTGAGTACTTCAGTCAGTGCAGATGACAAAATGCCTGAAAAGAACAAACAGTGTTTAAGGCTCAAATTGGCGCTGCATTTGGCCACATTTGGACACTTTGCGTTACCTAAAGTTAAATGAGCTTAGCATCAACTTAAATACAAATCATGTACTTAATTATCGGAACAGTCCAATGAAAAAGAGATCAAATTAGGTCACAGGTGAATATGAATGGTCACACGGCGCTGTAGGGGGCGCTGTTACATCTTACCTGCTCCATGATGACAGCGATGTAAACAGTAAAAACACGGGATCAGCTGCTTTTTCTCAAATCGAGTGAAAGGCAAAAACGTGACTGTCTCGGACAAGAATTTGAAATGTTTGTTTTTTTAAAATAAATGCTATGTACAGTTTCCATGGCAACAATATTCTATACTTTTAGAACCACGTGATTTGTTCATCATTTCTATTTAAATAAGCTAATGTCTTTTTTTCTACTTTTATAGGCCTACGCTGGAAATGTTCAGACCAATTTTTAGTTACTCAACTGAACACTACCAGAAACAGTGTGGTAACTTTAAAACTTTTTAATATTTAAGACTAACAATCATAGGCGGAAATCACGGGGGGGTCCGGACCCTCCCTTTGCTGACTGGTGTCCCCCTTCCCGCCCTTGCATAAACGCTTTAGAAAAAAAATAGTGAATTATACCAAAACCTACATGTCAGAATGTATACAGTATTGACACAGTTCACTGGCATTAAATAAATCTGAAGATGAAAAACTGATCACCCCCTCCCTGGTGTTACACATTGGTTTAGTCTGTGCCAAAATGCCAAAGCGCAGTGTATTTTCTTACCTGTAAACTGAAGAGATGAAATAGTGTCCGTGTTGTGCTTAATAATATCCACATTCAGTCACAGTCTGCAGTGTCCGCGCGTAAAGTTGAAGCCAAACATAATAAGAACGAAACTCGGTCAAAACTCCTCCTCTGCCCTGGTAAAAAGCGTAATTCCAGCTAAATGTGATGTAGTAAATATGTCCCTTGTGGAGCGTGTGCGTAAAGATGAAGTCCGCGTAAAGCTGCAATAAGCATTCTCCTTCTCTCAGATAACCGCGTACTAAAATCGTAGGGTTATCAAATTTAAATGAATAATAATAAATAATTTAACCACACAGCAATGTACATTCACTTCTGCGTCACCCACACAAGCAATCTACACATCAAATGAAAGCTACGGATCTCATCTTTCCGAATATGTAAACCATTTTCACCTAAAGTCACCACAGTGCTGTCAGGAAAGCCGTTTTTACAGAAAAGCCAAAAATGCCTATTTGGACTTCACTCACCTTTGAGGGCTCTGGTTCTGTCAAACATCAACATATTTCCACAATATCGGTCTCATTCTTTCCGTAGAGGTCCAGAGAATATAATCCAGTCAAGAAATTATGTCCACAAAATAAGTTAGATCCTCCATGTCCAATCTGCTGCAGGAAAGTGAAATCTGCTCCGTGATTTTTTTGCATTTCTTTTGTCAATTTCAGGCATAACAAACTTCAGACAGCGCCAACTTTGTTTCTCAGTGATAGACAAACATGCTAGCTTCTGATTGACACCAAGTTTGGCCAATAAGGTGGGGGTTGTGGGTCACTGGAGCCCCAGACAGCGAATCAGTGCTACAGGTGACTGAAAGTGTACGCCCCACTCTCCCCCGTGTAGAATCAACCAGTCACATCTCACACATTCAGTGACGTTTTCTCCTTACAGCCAATGAGCAGCTGAACACGAGGATGTATGACATGCCATGGTTTTCTGTAAACACACGGAGCAGGCCCAGTGCGTAACGAAAGTAAATGAATCACGGCTTTTCGTGCGTAAAGTGTGCGTAAAATGACGCACTGTGATTTTGCAACAGTTTTGCTTCTAAAACACAACGAAACGGATAAAACAAAGGCAGTACGCGACCGAGGACACTGTGGATGTTTGTACAAGTTATACCAGAGGCATCTCGGACCCGGAGCGGTCCGTGGCAGATTCCACGGTGGACTCAGAAGTGGAGGAGCATATTCTTTGATGGACTGGATGCTGTTCTGGGTCGGTAAGCCTGGTTTATTCTGCTATTTACATAATTGTAGATAAAATATATCGTGTGTAATCATTAGCATCACTTCTGTGCATAGTGGCATTGGAACCATGGGCTCTGGCACATTTGTGTTTATCTGTATGAATTAGACTTCATTTGTTTATTGATTGAAAGGTGTTTTATTCTGCAGTTTACAGTATTGTAAGTAAAATTATAATATGTATATGATATATATTACTTCACCCTCTCTCTCAATTTTGTACTTTCTTGTTACTAATGTGTTTGTGTTTTTCTTTAGGCACGTGGGTGACGTTATCAGATGCTCTCATCGGCTGTTACCAGGTTTTGCACAAAACAAAGAAATGGCATTTTGGCAAAGACATTTTTTCACCATTTTTTGGACAAGCCATAATCATCATGTACAGTGAGCTTTTCACTGCTGTTTACAGTGTGTGTTTGTTCATTGTTTGCAGTGTGTGAGTTTGTAAATATATATTTATTTTGACCCCTACCACTTGTTTTGACTATATTTCATAAACAAATATGTATTTTATATTATGTTTTGATATGCTATATAAATTTACATAAGTAATAGAGCAGCTCAGTGTGCAGATACAGATTCCTCTAAGTGTGAGCTTTCAGTAGAGCCCTCATTGATGTCTGTGGGTTGAAGCATTCAAAAGTTATTGCAGTTTTTCCAAACGTTCTCCAAATGTCTCCATTTGGAGAGGTTTGGATAAACTTGGATACATCAAAAGTCCCTCCATAAAGCGCCTGGATTTAGTCATAATAAAATAAGTGTAAAATCTCATTTTTTTATAGATTGACCTCAAATCTGAAATGTGAGAGGTCAACAACATTTTCAATTGAAATATGGTGTATTTTTGTCCCCAGCTACCTACTGCAGCTTTCTTCCCCTTAATTTTTACAAAAAAATTTTTAGGCGAGGATGAGAAAAATCATTTTTTATGTGTGTTCCAAAGTGTATAAATACTTACCAGACAAACTTACAGTGATTCTGACACCTGAGGGTAAAACTAGAGGATGTTACCTTTACAAAGACCCCAAACTTGTGTAAATAATACTTATGGTTCAATAACAGTAATCATTTTAATTTGGAGAGGTCAGAACGTAGGTGGGGCGTAAACTTTCAGTCACCTGTAGCACTGATTCGCTGTCTGGGGCTCCAGTAACACACAAACTCCACCTTATTGGACAACCTTGGTGTCAATCAGAGGCGAACCAGTTTGTTTATCCCTTATAAACAAAGTTGGCGCTGTCAGAAGTTTATTATGTCTGAAATCGACAAAAGAAATGCAAAAAATGACGGAGCAGATTTCACTTTCCTGCAGCAGACTGGACATGGAGGATCTAATTTATTTTGTGGACATCGTTTCTTGACTGGATTATATTCTCTGGACCTGTACGGAACGAATGAGACCAACTTTGTGGGATATGTTGATGTTTTGACAGAACCAGAGCCTCAAAGGTGAGTGAAGTCCAAATCCACATTTTTGGCTTTTCTGTAAAAACGTCTTTCCTGTCAGCACTATGGTGACTGCAGGTGAAAATAGTTTACATATTCGGAAAGATGAGAGCCGCAGCTTTCATCTGATGTGTAGATTGTGTGGGTGACGCAGAAGTACAGTACATGCACATTGCTGTAAATTTGTCAAGAAAAAGGCGACGTGAAGTGGTTAATAATAGCTTAATCATAATAAACATAGTTGTTGCATTTATGATTGGGTATCATTACAACGCCCTTTGAAGCATAGATCTAACTTTTGGTTTATTGTTCCCCCCTAGACGAAACTGAGAGTTTCACCCCCCTGCGAACAATGTAGATATCTCTGCATCACAGCTGGAAAATGTCAACTCCGTCAGTCAGTTTTGATACATTTATTTAAATAGTTCTGGGGAGAGTCAAAGTCTTGAAGGAAGTCATCGTGGCAGCTCACAAATACAACACAAATACAAACGAGCTGCACTGTATGATATATTTGGTAAACCCAGAATCATATCTCTGTATTTTTTCATACAGACTGGTATCTGTCTGGTTCCCACGTCCTCCATCTCAAGCCAAACATGATCGTGCATCACGTACATTTTTCAGTGGCACATGTGAAACATAGAAGCTCATTGGTCACCTCTGATTTACAAATAAAATCACATTTATTTCACTTCAGATTAACAGAGTTTAGTGCTTTGCTCATATCAATATGAGGTGCTTGATTTTCAAAACTAAGTGAAAAGCTGTTGTCTAATAATTACTACCTTATGACTGTAATATTAATTGACAGGGACTTGTTTAACACAAAGCTCAAATGATAGTCTAATGTGAGTACAGTGGTCCCTCGTTTATCGCGGGGGTCACGCTCCAAAAATAACTAAAACAAATAAATGAAATCCGCGAAGTAGAAAACTTTATTTTTTACAATTATTCAATATGTTTTGGTTGTAAAAACCCTCACCACACACTTTATACACTTTTCTCAGACAGGCATTAACATTTTTCTCACGTTTCTCTCTTGTTTAAACACTCAAAGTTCAAACCTTCATAGACTCACTGATAGTATCGAACATTTTGGTAAATTTGTCTGAATGTTCTGTCCTGTACAGGAGACACGACGTGTCCCTGAGCCAATCAGGGACACGTCGTGTCTCCAGGGAATGTCCATGACATCAGCTGCAAAGTTTCAGTAGGCCTGTTACAACATCTTGATGGTTAATTATGAAAAAAATTAAGTAGTCAAAATGTTCAAGTTAAACAAGTTTCTTTTTATTTTATTTACACAAGCTCATTTTTTTGCCTTGGTGCCTCTAAAGGTCTGTCCCTTCAGGAAGTCGCTTCAGTGCCACCTCTTTTATTATGTCTGAAAAATAAATAGAAAGAGATTATCAGGGTTTTTTTTGTATTGGTTGATGTAATAATAGGTGTATTTGTAATTTGCAACATGCATGTGTGTGTTTGTGTGTGAAGACCTTCTCCTCCATGTGCCTCCTCTCCTGTTCCTGTAGTCTCTGGACTTCACACAGTTGTGCATTTCGTTTCTCTCCCGCTCGCTCCAGTCATACAGGGACAGCCCTGAGCAAAGGAGGAAAGGTCCGGCCACCAGGCGCTCGGTGGCGAGCACCCACCCCAGGCCTGGCTCCAAGTGGGGCCCCAGTAACGCCAGTCCGGGTGACGTAACGGGACTTGGTCTTCTACTCCACCTGGAAGGATTCTGAACCGCTCTTAGTCTGACCCGTCCCCCTGGACCTGTTTGTCATGGGTGAGCCTACCAGGGGCCCGAAGCCCCCGACAACATAGGTCCCAGGATCATTCGGGTACTCAAACCCCTCCACCACGTTAAGGTGGCGGTTCACGAAGGGGAAAAAAAATAATAGAATTAGTACACCCATGTCGAAATTCCATTGTATCAAAAAACAGTTTTTCACTTATTTTGACACTTACCATGCTCCTGTAGCCTTGATCTGAAGAAACCGGTGATGGTGAAGGTCCTGCATATATATATTGTGCTTTTTCTACCATATGGCACTAAAAGCACGTTATATCAAGCATCACATTCACTCTGAGTGTCTCGCTAAGGAGCAAATAGAAATAAATGTTAGGATAATGGACAAAACCTTATTGCATTTGAAAATTATAAAAACAAAATAAATGTCAATTAACAAGGACATAATGTGGATACTATATACAATACTTCCATTGGGGTTTTTATGGTTTCTAATGACGCTTCCGTTTCAAGTGGTTAAAGACTGCTGTTCTGAACCAGGGCTGCAAGCAAAGATTAAATTGGTAAAGAAGATGATTTAATACCTGTAGTGTGATTCAGCAACTATATTATTACCTTTTACTTGTTTGGACGCTGAATGACGTTGGAGAGCTGATGTGAACGTGACTTTGTAGAAGTCTGATGGCTGATTTTGGAGCCATGTTTCTGATGGAGGCTGGGATGAAGGACAGTTGTTTGGATGATGTTGTTTGTTTGCCCCTGAAGTTGGTGGTGGTAGGCTGGGGCACTGACTGGACAGAGTGGTGTTTTTCAGGCTTTTGCTGGAGAGACGAGGAGGTTCAAATGGCTGCTTGCCCCTGTAGATCTTGATGGTGGGGCTGGGACTGGAGCAGTCATTTTGATGGAGATCTTGGCTGATGTTGGAGCCATATTTAAACTGGAGGATGGAGCTACTGCCCTGTAGATGTTGATGTTATGCTGGGCAGTTTGTAAGATGGTGGTAGATGCAATATAACAAGATGTTTTTTTGAAGACTGGCGGTTTTCTTTTGCCCCTGAAGATGGTGATGGCAGGCTGGGGCAGTAAAATCAGTTGAATTGGACACATACGCTGTTAAATGTGTCTTTGAAGAAGGTGGAGAAGGTGGGGTTGACTCGCCCCTGAAGATGTTGGTGTGAAGCTGGGGCAGCAGCCCAAAAGTGCAAGGCAGACGTGATGTGGATGGAGGTTTTTGTTTTTTTTATGGAGAGGCAGCCAGGTGCTGAAAGCTGCAAAACAGACAGTTTAACACATATTTTAAAGGAGAGTTCAGTTAAGCAAGAAGACTACACCAGAAATCAAACTGAGTACAGCAGGACTGAACCAGGACTAAAGCAAACTTAACAAGGTCTGAAGCTGAATAAAACAAGGAGTAAATTAATCTGAACCAGGACTAAAACCCAGGACTTACACTTGTCCAGGACCAGTAACACAAACACTTACCTGCATACTGACAGTTGTAACCACAGAGGAGAGTTTCTGGATGGAGGCAGGATGGCAGAGGGGCAGCTCGGTGTTGAGAGCTGCAAATCACACACAGTATAACACACAAAAATGGCAAAATGGCACACAACACTAAAATCTACAAATAAATGTTAAAAACCACACAATAAATACTAAAATCTTAAAATAGCACACAAAAAATGTTAAAAGCACACACAGAAAATACTAAAATCTTAAAATCACACACAAAAAATGTTAAAAGCACACAGAAAATACTAAAATCTTAAAAATCACACACAAAAAATGTTAAAAGCACACAGAAAATACTAAAATCTTAAAATCGCACACAAAAAAAATGTTAAAACCACACTCTAAAATATAAAAAAGTGCAAATCTCATCAGCCTCATAATGAGACTGTGAGTGGCCATGGTCAGTGGGGAGGGGTGGGAACCAAACCCAGGGCCATGAGGAAGTCCGGACCAGTGGCTGAGGTCTGGGAGCTGGAGGGCGACACCTACAGGACAATAGAAACATTAAAATGTATCTATATAGTAATTACATCTGCAATGTGTAACTTAGATTAAAAGTTGCAATATTGTATCCATAGACATGAATAAATATACTATTGGATTTGCATTAAAAATAACTGTCTACCTACTCAGACAAGTTTGGACCTCAGCACAGAGCGTCTCGAGGACAGGGCTCCCCGGGGGTGCTCTGGCCTAGGACGACACAGCCTCTTCCTGTGGGGCTCCTCCCTCTCTGGGCCAGGGCTGGAGCTACTGGTCTGGATTTCACAGGACAATGGAGAAAAGGAGATAAGGTAAGTTATTTTTTGTGAATGCAAAAATCTAAACTATGATACTGCTAGAAATATTTCATGTTATATAGTCGCACCTGGTCTGGGAGCTCCACAGCGACGGACTGGGATCCACTGGTCTTCTTCCTCTTCAGCCCCGAGCCGGTGTGACCTCCGAGGGGCAGGCTCCGCCCAGACCGCAGCCTGCAACAAAGAAGGAACGTTAGTATTTGAGAAAACTATTTTCTTTTGGCTGATAAACATATTCTTCATAATATACTTCTGCATTTGCTTGTCTTTTACCTGCTCTCTCAGAGGGTGGCGCTGTGGCTGAGTGGGACCTCCAGCGGAGACAGTGGGCTGGGCCTGAAAAACAAAAGCCAGAGATGGTTTTAGGGGGGGGCGGCTCCATGGACACATCGACATCGATGAGAGGTGGATATGGCCTGGTGCTGCGGGACTCCACATAGTGCAGGAGTCCTCCCGTGGTCTCCGTCTCGCTGACGAGGGGCCGCTCCAGCTTCTCCCACAGGCGCTGCTTGATCCTCCGGCCCCAGCTCCAGGGTGTAGGGACGGGGGACGGCCATCGGGGTACCTGCAAACAACCAGATACACGAAACATCAGCAACTAGACACAGGTTTTAAAGGAAAGTCTAGCTCTAAATAAGGACTAAACCAGAGACCAAACTAAGCACAGCAGGCTGATCCGAGGCTAATACCAAACTAAACCAGGACAAAAAACACATACTAAATAAAATCTAAACCAGGACCATGACTGGTTCAAGGTCAGTAACATAAACTTTACCCTGCATACTGTCTGTTGTACAAGGATTTCAATAATACAATCAAATACAATTTAATTAAAACAGAAAAGCTCTGAAGGAAAATGTTACCCAGTCACCAAGTAAATATAAAAAATGAACTGATAGTGAGTTATAAAATGTGACCAGAAATGAATCTGGCCCATGAAACATACGTCAGCATGGGATCCACCACCGAGTGGTAGATGTGCTGATACTCCTCCACCCGTGTAGCCATGGATGAGCACAGGACTACCAGGGCGAGGGGGGCAGCAGGAGGGCAGGGCAGGGGTAGACTCGGGACAGGGCAGGACTGGGACAGAGGTGGAGACCTGTTGAGGAGAGGCGGGGCAATGTGCTTTTTTTTTTAGCATAATAACTGGATTAGAATATACTGCATGAATTTGGCTAATGCATGGCCTTGTTACTGTTTGGTAAAATAACAGGGGAAACTTTATGAACTTGAATTGTCTCCTACCAGTTCAGTTTTGATCTTCAAAGTCAGCATGAGATGTGTCATGTAATTAATTATACTCAAATGAGTCTGATTGAGTTTCTTACCTGTTCAGTCGGGACCCGAGACTCCCCCTCCTGGACCAGGTGCAGTAGGAGTGGTCAAACAAGTGACCGGGCAACACAACCTTGAAAACAGAGAATAGTTCAAGTTTTTTTTTTATACATGGTAATTTGTCTAAACATTTCTCATAAGTCTTCTATAAGATTTGGCTTTTCAGCAGTAGTAGTTTCATCTAAAGCAAGACAAGACTAAATCTTGAATAAACAGGGGGGAAAAAAACAGGCCAGAATCTACATGATAATCTCACAAATCAACTTGAGTACTTCAGTCAGTGCAGATGACAAATGCCTGAAAAAACAAACAGTGTTTAAGGCTCAAATTGGCGCTGCATTTGGCCACATTTGGACACTTAGCGTTACCTAAATGAGTTTAGCATCAACTAAATACAAATCATGTACTTAATTATCGGAACAGTCCAATGAAAAAGAGATCAAATTAGGTCACAGGTGAATATGAATGGTCACACGGCGCTGTAGGGGGCGCTGTTACATTCTTACCTGCTCCATGATGACAGCGATGTAAACAGTAAAAACACGGGATCAGCTGCTTTTTCTCTCAATCGAGTGAAAGGCAAAAAACGTGACTGTCTCGGACAAGAATTTGAAATGTTTGTTTTTAAATAAATGCTATGTACAGTTTCCATGGCAAACAATATTCTATACTTTTAGAACCACGTGATTTGTTCATCATTTCTATTTAAATAAGCTAATGTCTTTTTTTCTACTTTTATAGGCCTACGCTGGAAATGTTCAGACCAATTTTTAGTTACTCAACTGAACACTACCAGAAACAGTGTGGTAACTTTAAAACTTTTTTAATATTTAAGACTAACAATCATAGGCGGAAATCACGGGGGGGTCCGGACCCTCCCCTTTGCTGACTGGTGTCCCCCTTCCCGCCCTTGCATAAACGCTTTAGAAAAAAAATTGTGAATTATACCAAAACCTACATGTCAGAATGTATACGTATTGGACACAGTTCACTGTCATTAAATAAATCTGAAGATGAAAAACTGATCACCCCTCCCCTGGTGTTACACATTGGTTTAGTCTGTGCCAAAATGCCAAAGCGCAGTGTATTTTCTTACCTGTGAACTGAAGAGATGAAATAGTGTCCATGTTTGTCTTCATAATAATCCACATTTCAGTCACGTCCTGAGACAGTGTCCGAGCAGCCCCGTAAAGTCGTTTGACGAGCCAAACGTAATAAGAACGAAACTCGGTCAAACTCCTCCTCTGCCATGGTACAAAGCGTAATTCCAGCTAATGTGATGTAGTAAATATGTCCCTTGTGGAGGTTGTGCGTAAAGATTAAGCGTCCGCGTGAAAGCTGGTCAATACAGCCTTCAAAGTACCATTCGGAGTACCGCTCGAAGTATCCGGCCGAAAATGTATAATCCTCAGTGTATCCGCCATCTTGCCGAAATGGGACAGCCCTGCACCACAGACCGTACCTGCACCGCTGTCTTTGCGCGTATGTTACGTGCGTAACGTACGTTATTTTAAATTTATTTATTATTATTCATTTAATTTTGATAACCCTACGATTTTAGTACGCGGTTATCTGAGAGAAGGAGAATGCTTATTGCAGCTTTACGCGGACTTAATCTTTACGCACACGCTCCACAAGGGACATATTTACTACATCACATTTAGCTGGAATTACGCTTTTTACCAGGGGCAGAGGAGGAGTTTTGACCGAGTTTCGCTCTTATTATGTTTGGCTTCAACTTTTACGCGCGGACACTGCAGATTGTGACTGAATGTGGATATTATTAAGCACAACACGGACACTATTTCATCTCTTCAGTTCACAGGTAAGAAAATACACTGCGCTTTGGCATTTTGGCACAGACTAAACCAATGTGTAACACCAGGGAGGGGTGATCATTTTTTTCATCTTCAGATTTATTTAATGACAGTGAACTGTGTCAATACTGTATACATTCTGACATGTAGGTTTTGGTATAATTCACTATTTTTTTTCTAAAGCGTTTATGCAAGGGCGGGAAGGGGACACCAGTCAGCAAAGGGAGGGTCCGGACCCCCCCAGTGATTTCCGCCTATGATTGTTAGTCTTAAATATTAAAAAGTTTTAAAGTTACCACACTGTTTCTGGTAGTGTTCAGTTGAGTAACTAAAAATTGGTCTGAACATTTCCAGCGTAGGCCTATAAAAGTAGAAAAAAACATTAGCTTATTTAAATAGAAATATGAACAAAAATCACGTGGTTCTAAAAGTATAGAATATTGTTGCCATGGAAACTGTACATAGCATTTATTTTAAAAACAAACATTTCAAATTCTTGTCCGAGACAGTCACGTTTTTGCCTTTCACTCGATTTGAGAAAAAGCAGCTGATCCCGTGTTTTTTACTGTTTACATCGCTGTCATCATGGAGCAGGTAAGATGTAACAGCGCCCCCTACAGCGCCGTGTGACCATTCATATTCACCTGTGACCTAATTTGATCTCTTTTTCATTGGACTGTTCCCGATAATTAAGTACATGATTTGTATTTAAGTTGATGCTAAACTTTAGGTAACGCTAAGTGTCCAAATGTGGCCAAATGCAGCGCCAATTTGAGCCTTAAACACTGTTTGTTTTTTCAGGCATTTGTCATCTGCACTGACTGAAGTACTCAAGTTGATTTGTGAGATTATCATGTAGATTCTGGCCTGTTTTTTTTTTTCCCCCCTGTTTATTCAAGATTTAGTCTTGTCTTGCTTTAGATGAAACTACTGCTTGAAAAGCCAAATATTATAGAAGACTTTATGAGAATGTTTTAGACAAATTATCTATGTATAAAAAAAAACTTGAACTATTCTCTGTTTCCCAGGTTGTGTTGCCCGGTCACACTTGTTTGACCACTCCTACTGCACCTGGTCCAGGAGGGAGTCCTCGGGTCCGACTGAACAGGTAAGAAACTCAATCAGACTCATTTGAGTATAATTAATTACATGACACATCTCATGCTGACTTTGAAGATCAAAACTGAACTGGTAGGAGACAATTCAAGTTCATAAAGTTCCCCTGTTATTTTACCAAACAGTAACAAGGCCATGCATTAGCCAAATTCATGCAGTATATTCTAATCCAGTTATTATGCTAAAAAAAAAGCACATTGCCCCGCCTCTCCTCAACAGGTCTCCACCTCTGTCCCAGTCCTGCCCTGTCCCGAGTCTACCCCCTGCCCTGCCCTCCTGCTGCCCCCCCCTCGCCCTGGTAGTCCTGTGCTCATCCCATGGCTACACGGTGGAGGAGTATCAGCACATCTACCACTCGGTGGTGGATCCCATGCTGACGTATGTTTCATGGCCAGATTCATTTCTGGTCACATTTTATAACTCACTATCAGTTCATTTTTATATTTACTTGGTGACTGGGTAACATTTTCCTTCAGAGCTTTTCTGTTTTAATTAATTGTATTTGATTGTATTATTGAAATCCTTGTACAACAGACAGTATGCAGGTAAAGTTTTATGTTACTGACCTTGAACCAGTCATGGTCCTGGTTTAGATTTATTTAGTATGTGTTTTGTCCTGGTTTAGTTTGGTATTAGCCTCGGATCAGCCCTGCTGTACTTAGTTTGGTCTCTGGTTTAGTCCTTATTTAGAGCTAGACTTTCCTTTAAAACCTGTGTCTAGTTGCTGATGTTTCGTGTATCTGGTTGTTTGCAGGTACCCCGATGGCCGTCCCCGTCCCTACACCCTGGAGCTGGGCCGGAGGATCAAGCAGCGCCTGTGGGAGAAGCTGGAGCGGCCCCTCGTCAGCGAGACGGAGACCACGGGAGGACTCCTGCACTATGTGGAGTCCCGCAGCACCAGGCCATATCCACCTCTCATCGATGTCGATGTGTCCATGGAGCCGCCCCCCCCTAAACCATCTCTGGCTTTTGTTTTTCAGGCCCAGCCCACTGTCTCCGCTGGAGGTCCCACTCAGCCACAGCGCCACCCTCTGAGAGAGCAGGTAAAGACAAGCAAATGCAGAAGTATATTATGAAGAATATGTTTATCAGCCAAAAGAAAATAGTTTTCTCAAATACTAACGTTCCTTCTTTGTTGCAGGCTGCGGTCTGGGCGGAGCCTGCCCCTCGGAGGTCACACCGGCTCGGGCTGAAGAGGAAGAAGACCAGTGGATCCCAGTCCGTCGCTGTGGAGCTCCCAGACCAGGTGCGACTATATAACATGAAATATTTCTAGCAGTATCATAGTTTAGATTTTTGCATTCACAAAAAATAACTTACCTTATCTCCTTTTCTCCATTGTCCTGTGAAATCCAGACCAGTAGCTCCAGCCCTGGCCCAGAGAGGGAGGAGCCCCACAGGAAGAGGCTGTGTCGTCCTAGGCCAGAGCACCCCGGGGAGCCCCTGTCCTCGAGACGCTCTGTGCTGAGGTCCAAACTTGTCTGAGTAGGTAGACAGTTATTTTTAATGCAAATCCAATAGTATATTTATTCATGTCTATGGATACAATATTGCAACTTTTAATCTAAGTTACACATTGCAGATGTAATTACTATATAGATACATTTTAATGTTTCTATTGTCCTGTAGGTGTCGCCCTCCAGCTCCCAGACCTCAGCCACTGGTCCGGACTTTCCTCATGGCCCTGGGTTTGGTTCCCACCCCTCCCCCACTGACCATGGCCACTCACAGTCTCATTATGAGGCTGATGAGATTTGCACTTTTTTATATTTTAGAGTGTGGTTTTAACATTTTTTTGTGTGCGATTTTAAGATTTTAGTATTTTCTGTGTGCTTTTAACATTTTTTGTGTGTGATTTTAAGATTTTAGTATTTTCTGTGTGCTTTTAACATTTTTTGTGTGTGTGATTTTAAGATTTTAGTATTTTCTGTGTGCTTTTAACATTTTTTGTGTGCTATTTTAAGATTTTAGTATTTATTGTGTGGTTTAACATTTATTTGTAGATTTTAGTGTTTGTGTGCCATTTTTGCCATTTTGTGTGTTATACTGTGTGTGATTTGCAGCTCTCAACACCGAGCTGCCCCTCTGCCATCCTGCCTCCATCCAAAACTCTCCTCTGTGGTTACAACTGTCAGTATGCAGGTAAGTGTTTGTGTTACTGGTCCTGGACAAGTGTAAGTCCTGGTTTAGTCCTGGTTCAGATTAATTTACTCCTTGTTTTATTCAGCTTCAGACCTTGTTAAGTTTGCTTTTAGTCCTGGTTCAGTCCTGCTGTACTCAGTTTGATTTCTGGTGTAGTCTTCTTGCTTAACTGAACTCTCCTTTAAAATATGTGTTAAACTGTCTGTTTTTGCAGCTTTCAGCACCTGGCTGCCTCTCCATAAAAAAAACAAAAACCTCCATCCACATCACGTCTGCCTTGCACTTTGTGGCTGCTGCCCCAGCTTCACACCAACATCTTCAGGGGCGAGTCAACCCCACCTTCTCCACCTTCTTCAAAGACACATTTAACAGCGTATGTGTCCAAATTCAACTGATTTTACTGCCCCAGCCTGCCATCACCATCTTCAGGGGCAAAAGAAAACCGCCAGTCTTCAAAAAAACATCTTGTTATATTGCATCTACCACCATCTTACAACTGCCCCAGCATAACATCAACATCTACAGGGCAGTAGCTCCATCCTCCAGTTTAAATATGGCTCCAACATCAGCCAAGATCTCCATCAAAATGACTGCTCCAGTCCCAGCCCACCATCAAGATCTACAGGGGCAAGCAGCCATTTTGAACCTCCTCGTCTCTCCAGCAAAAGCCTGAAAAACACCACTCTGTCCAGTCAGTGCCCCAGCCTACCACCACCAACTTCAGGGGCAAACAACAACATCATCCAAACAACTGTCCTTCATCCCAGCCTCCATCAGAAACATGGCTCCAAAATCAGCCATCAGACTTCTACAAAGTCACGTTCACATCAGCTCTCCAACGTCATTCAGCGTCCAAACAAGTAAAAGGTAATAATATAGTTGCTGAATCACACTACAGGTATTAAATCATCTTCTTTACCAATTTAATCTTTGCTTGCAGCCCTGGTTCAGAACAGCAGTCTTAACCACTTGAAACGGAAGCGTCATTAGAAACCATAAAAACCCCAATGGAAGTATTGTATATGTATCCACATTATGTCCTTGTTAATTGACATTTCATTTTGTTTTTATAATTTTCAAATGCAATAAGGTTTTGTCCATTATCCTAACATTTATTTCTATTTGCTCCTTAGCGAGACACTCAGAGTGAATGTGATGCTTGATATAACGTGCTTTTAGTGCCATATGGTAGAAAAGCACAATATATATATGCAGGACCTTCACCATCACCGTTTCTTCAGATCAAGGCTACAGGAGCATGGTAAGTGTCAAAATAAGTGAAAACTGTTTTTTTGATACAATGGAATTTCGACATGGGGTGTACTAATTCTATTATTTTTTTTTCCCCTTCGTGAACCGCCACCTTAACGTGGTGGAGGGGTTTGAGTACCCGAATGATCCTGGGACCTATGTTGTCGGGGGCTTCGGGCCCCTGGTAGGCTCACCCATGACAAACAGGTCCAGGGGGACGGGTCAGACTAAGAGCGGTTCAGAATCCTTCCAGGTGGAGTAGAAGACCAAGTCCCGTTACGTCACCCGGACTGGCGTTACTACTGGGGCCCCACTCTGGAGCCAGGCCTGGGGTGGGTGCTCGCCACCGAGCGCCTGGTGGCCGGACCTTTCCTCCTTGCTCAGGGCTGTCCCTGTATGACTGGAGCGAGCGGAGAAACGAAATGCACAACTGTGTGAAGTCCAGAGACTACAGGAACAGGAGAGGAGGCACATGGAGGAGAAGGTCTTCACACACAAACACACACATGCATGTTGCAAATTACAAATACACCTATTATTACATCAACCAATACAAAAAAAACCCTGATAATCTCTTTCTATTTATTTTTCAGACATAATAAAAGAGGTGGCACTGAAGCGACTTCCTGAAGGGACAGACCTTTAGAGGCACCAAGGCAAAAAATGAGCTTGTGTAAATAAAATAAAAAAGAAACTTGTTTAACTTGAACATTTTGACTACTTAATTTTTTTTCATAATTAACCATCAAGATGTTGTAACAGGCCTATTGAAACTTTGCAGCTGATGTCATGGACATTCCCTGGAGACACGACGTGTCCCTGATTGGCTCAGGGACACGTCGTGTCTCCTGTACAGGACAGAACATTCAGACAAATTTACCAAAATGTTCGATACTATCAGTGAGTCTATGAAGGTTTGAACTTTGAGTGTTTAAACAAGAGAGAAACGTGAGAAAATGTTAATGCCTGTCTGAGAAAAGTGTATAAAGTGTGTGGTGAGGTGTTTTACAACCAAAACATATTGAATAATTGTAAAAAATAAAGTTTTCTACTTCGCGGATTTCATTTATTTGTTTTAGTTATTTTTGGAGCGTGACCCCCGCGATAAACGAGGGACCACTGTACTCACATTAGACTATCATTTGAGCTTTGTGTTAAACAAGTCCCTGTCAATTAATATTACAGTCATAAGGTAGTAATTATTAGACAACAGCTTTTCACTTAGTTTGAAAATCAAGCACCTCATATTGATATGAGCAAAGCACTAAACTCTGTTAATCTGAAGTGAAATAAATGTGATTTTATTTGTAAATCAGAGGTGACCAATGAGCTTCTATGTTTCACATGTGCCACTGAAAAAATGTACGTGATGCACGATCATGTTTGGCTTTGAGATGGAGGACGTGGGAACCAGACAGATACCAGTCTGTATGAAAAAAAAATACAGAGATATGATTCTGGGTTTACCAAATATATCATACAGTGCAGCTCGTTTGTATTTGTTGTATTTGTGAGCTGCCACGATGACTTCCTTCAAGACTTTGACTCTCCCCAGAACTATTTAAATAAATGTATCAAAACTGACTGACGGAGTTGACATTTTCCAGCTGTGATGCAGAGATATCTACATTGTTCGCAGGGGTGAAACTCTCAGTTTCGTCTAGGGGGGAACAATAAACCAAAAGTTAGATCTATGCTTCAAAGGGCGTTGTAATGATACCCAATCATAAATGCAACAACTATGTTATTATGATTAAGCTATTATTAACCACTTCACGTCGCCTTTTCTTGACAAATTTACAGCAATGTGCATGTACTTCTGCGTCACCCACACAATCTACACATCAGATGAAAGCTGCGGCTCTCATCTTTCCGAATATGTAAACTATTTTCACCTGCAGTCACCATAGTGCTGACAGGAAAGACGTTTTTACAGAAAAGCCAAAAATGTGGATTTGGACTTCACTCACCTTTGAGGCTCTGGTTCTGTCAAACATCAACATATCCCACAAAGTTGGTCTCATTCGTTCCGTACAGGTCCAGAGAATATAATCCAGTCAAGAAACGATGTCCACAAAATAAATTAGATCCTCCATGTCCAGTCTGCTGCAGGAAAAGTGAAATCTGCTCCGTCATTTTTTTGCATTTCTTTTGTCGATTTCAGACATAATAAACTTCTGACAGCGCCAACTTTGTTATAAGGGATAAACACAACTGGTTCGCCTCTGATTGACACCAAGGTTGTCCAATAAGGGTGGAGTTTGTGTGTTACTGGAGCCCCAGACAGCGAATCAGTGCTACAGGTGACTGAAAGTTTACGCCCCACTCGCCCCCGTGTAAAATCAACCAGTTACATTAAAGACATTTAGTGACGTTTTCCCCTTACAGCCAATGAGCAGCTGAACACGAGGATGTATGACATGGTTTTCCCGTAAACACGCGGAGCAGGCCGAGGGCGTAAAGACAGTGTCCCATATCGCCAAATGCAAACCCTTCAAAGTACCATTCGGAGTACCGCTCGAAGTATCCGGCCGAAAATGTATAATCCTCAGTGTATCCGCCATCTTGCCGAAATGGGACAGCCCTACACCACAGACCGTACCTGCACCGCTGTCTTTGCGCGTATGTTACGTACGTAACGTACGTTATTTTAACCCCTTACCATTCCGGGTATTTTTGATGAAATTGCCTACGTTCTGACCTCTCCAAATTAAAATGATTACTGTTATTGAACCATAAGTATTATTTACACAAGTTTGGGGTCTTTGTAAAGGTAACATCCTCTAGTTTTACCCTCAGGTGTCAGAATCACTGTAAGTTTGTCCTGGTAAGTATTTATACACTTTGGAACACACATAAAAAATGATTTTTCTCATCCTCGCCTAATTTTTTTTGTAAAAATTAAGGGGAAGAAAGCTGCAGTAGGTAGCTGGGGACAAAAATACACCATATTTCAATTGAAAATGTTGTTGACCTCTCACATTTCAGATTTGAGGTCAATCTATAAAAAAATGAGATTTTTACACTTATTTTATTATGACTAAATCCAGGCGCTTTATGGAGGGACTTTTGATGTATCCAAGTTTATCCAAACCTCTCCAAATGGAGACATTTGGAGAAACATTTGGAAAAACTGCAATAACTTTTGATGCTTCAACCCACAGACATCAATGAGGGCTCTACTGAAAGCTCACACTTAGAGGAATCTGTATCTGCACACTTAGCTGCTCTATTACTTATGCAAATTTATATAGCATATCAAAACATAATATAAAATACATATTTGTTTATGAAATATAGTCAAAACAAGTGGTAGGGGTCAAAATAAATATATATTTACAAACTCCACACACTGCAAACAATGAACAAACACACACTGTAAACAGCAGTGAAAAGCTCACTGTACATGATTATGGCTTGTCCAAAAAATGGTGAAAAAATGTCTGCCAAAATGCCATTTCTTTGTTTTGTGCAAAACCTGGTAACAGCCGATGAGAGCATCTGATAACGTCACCCACGTGCCTAAAGAAAAACACAAACACATTAGTAACAAGAAAGTACAAAATTGAGAGAGGGTGAAGTAATATTATATCATATACATATTATAATTTTACTTACAATACTGTAAACTGCAGAATAAAACACCTTCAATCAATAAACAAATGAAGTCTAATTCATACAGATAAACACAAATGTGCCAGAGCCCATGGTTCCAATGCCACTATGCACAGAAGTGATGCTAATGATTACACACGATATATTTTATCTACAATTATGTAAATAGCAGAATAAACCAGGCTTACCGACCCAGAACAGCATCCAGTCCATCAAAGAATATGCTCCTCCACTTCTGAGTCCACCGTGGAATCTGCCACGGACCGCTCCGGGTCCGAGATGCCTCTGGTATAACTTGTACAAACATCCACCGTGCCCTCGGTCGCGTACTGCCTTTGTTTTATCCGTTTCGTTGAGTTTAGAAGCAAAACTGTTGCAAAATCACAGTGCGTCATTTTACGCACACTTTACGCACGAAAAGCCGTGATTCATTTACTTTCGTTACGCACTGGGCCTGCTCCGTCTGTTTACAGAAAACCATGGCATGTCATACATCCTCGTGTTCAGCTGCTCATTGGCTGTAAGGAGAAAACGTCACTGAATGTGTGAGATGTGACTGGTTGATTCTACACGGGCGAGAGTGGGCGTACACTTTCAGTCACCTGTAGCACTGATTCGCTGTCTGGGGCTCCAGTGACCCACAACCCCCACCTTATTGGCCAAACTTGGTGTCAATCAGAAGCTAACACGTTTGTCTATCACTGAGAAACAAAGTTGGCGCTGTCTTAAGTTTGTTATGCCTGATTGACAAAAGAAATGCAAAAAAAATCACGGAGCAGATTTCACTTTCCTGCAGCAGATTGGACATGGAGGATCTAACTTATTTTGTGGACATAATTTCTTGACTGGATTATATTCTCTGGACCTCTACGGAAAGAATGAGACCGATATTGTGGAAATATGTTTTGATGTTTGACAGAACCAGAGCCCTCAAAGGTGAGTGAAGTCCAAATAGGCATTTTTGGCTTTTCTGTAAAAACGGCTTTCCTGACAGCACTGTGGTGACTTTAGGTGAAAATGGTTTACATATTCGGAAAGATGAGATCCGTAGCTTTCATTTGATGTGTAGATTGCTTGTGTGGGTGACGCAGAAGTGAATGTACATTGCTGTAAAGTTGTAAAGAAAAGGCGCGGGCGGGCCGTCGGAACGGTAAGTGGTTAAATTATTTATTATTATTCATTTAAATTTGATAACCCTACGATTTTAGTACGCGGTTATCTGAGAGAAGGAGAATGCTTATTGCAGCTTTACGCGGACTTCATCTTTACGCACACGCTCCACAAGGGACATATTTACTACATCACATTTAGCTGGAATTACGCTTTTTACCAGGGCAGAGGAGGAGTTTTGACCGAGTTTCGTTCTTATTATGTTTGGCTTCAACTTTACGCGCGGACACTGCAGACTGTGACTGAATGTGGATATTATTAAGCACAACACGGACACTATTTCATCTCTTCAGTTTACAGGTAAGAAAATACACTGCGCTTTGGCATTTTGGCACAGACTAAACCAATGTGTAACACCAGGGAGGGGTGATCAGTTTTTCATCTTCAGATTTATTTAATGCCAGTGAACTGTGTCAATACTGTATACATTCTGACATGTAGGTTTTGGTATAATTCACTATTTTTTTTCTAAAGCGTTTATGCAAGGGCGGGAAGGGGGACACCAGTCAGCAAAGGGAGGGTCCGGACCCCCCCGTGATTTCCGCCTATGATTGTTTAGTCTTAAATATTAAAAAGTTTTAAAGTTACCACACTGTTTCTGGTAGTGTTCAGTTGAGTAACTAAAAATTGGTCTGAACATTTCCAGCGTAGGCCTATAAAAGTAGAGAAAAAAGACATTAGCTTATTTAAATAGAAATGATGAACAAATCACGTGGTTCTAAAAGTATAGAATATTGTTGCCATGGAAACTGTACATAGCATTTATTTTAAAAAACAAACATTTCAAATTCTTGTCCGAGACAGTCACGTTTTTTGCCTTTCACTCGATTTGAGAAAAAAGCAGCTGATCCCGTGTTTTTACTGTTTACATCGCTGTCATCATGGAGCAGGTAAGATGTAACAGCGCCCCCTACAGCGCCGTGTGACCATTCATATTCACCTGTGACCTAATTTGATCTCTTTTTCATTGGACTGTTCCGATAATTAAGTACATGATTTGTATTTAAGTTGATGCTAAGCTCATTTAACTTTAGGTAACGCAAAGTGTCCAAATGTGGCCAAATGCAGCGCCAATTTGAGCCTTAAACACTGTTTGTTCTTTCAGGCATTTGTCATCTGCACTGACTGAAGTACTCAAGTTGATTTGTGAGATTATCATGTAGATTCTGGCCTGTTTTTTTTCCCCCCTGTTTATTCAAGATTTAGTCTTGTCTTGCTTTAGATGAAACTACTGCTTGAAAAGCCAAATATTATAGAAGACTTTATGAGAAATGTTTAGACAAATTATCCATGTATAAAAAAAAAATTGAACTATTCTCTCTGTTTCCAGGTTGTGTTGCCCGGTCACTTGTTTGACCACTCCTACTGCACCTGGTCCAGGAGGGAGTCCTCGGGTCCGACTGAACAGGTAAGAAACTCAATCAGACTCATTTGAGTATAATTAATTACATGACACATCTCATGCTGACTTTGAAGATCAAAACTGAACTGGTAGAGACAACAATAAGGCCATGCATTAGCCAAATTCATGCAGTATATTTCTAATCCAGTTATTATGCTAAAAAAAAGCACATTGCCCCGCCTCTCCTCAACAGGTCTCCACCTCTGTCCCAGTCCTGCCCTGTCCCGAGTCTACCCCTGCCCTGCCCTCCTGCTGCCCCCCTCGCCCTGGTAGTCCTGTGCTCATCCATGGCTACACGGTGGAGGAGTATCAGCACATCTACCACTCGGTGGTGGATCCCATGCTGACGTATGTTTCATGGGCCAGATTCATTTCTGGTCACATTTTATAACTCACTATCAGTTCATTTTTATATTTACTTGGTGACTGGGTAACATTTTCCTTCAGAGCTTTTCTGTTTTAATTAAATTGTATTTGATTGTATTATTGAAATCCTTGTACAACAGACAGTATGCAGGTAAAGTTTTATGTTACTGACCTTGAACCAGTCATTGGTCCTGGTTTAGATTTATTTAGTATGTGTTTTGTCCTGGTTTAGTTTGGTATTAGCCTCGATCAGCCCTGCTGTACTTAGTTTGGTCTCTGGTTTAGTCCTTATTTAGAGCTAGACTTTCCTTTAAAACCTGTGTCTAGTTGCTGATGTTTCGTGTATCTGGTTGTTTGCAGGTACCCCCGATGGCCGTCCCCGTCCCTACACCCTGGAGCTGGGCCGGAGGATCAAGCAGCGCCTGTGGGAGAAGCTGGAGCGGCCCCTCGTCAGCGAGACGGAGACCACGGGAGGACTCCTGCACTATGTGGAGTCCCCGCAGCACCAGGCCATATCCACCTCTCATCGATGTCGATGTGTCCATGGAGCCGCCCCCCCCTAAAAACCATCTCTGGCTTTTTGTTTTTCAGGCCCAGCCCCACTGTCTCCGCTGGAGGTCCCACTCAGCCACAGCGCCACCCTCTGAGAGAGCAGGTAAAGACAAGCAAATGCAGAAGTATATTATGAAGAATATGTTTATCAGCCAAAAGAAAATAGTTTTCTCAAATACTAACGTTCCTTCTTTGTTGTTGCAGGCTGCGGTCTGGGCGGAGCCTGCCCCTCGAGGTCACACCGGCTCGGGCTGAAGAGGAAGAAGACCAGTGGATCCCAGTCCGTCGCTGTGGAGCTCCCAGACCAGGTGCGACTATATAACATGAAATATTTCTAGCAGTATCATAGTTTAGATTTTTGCATTCACAAAAAATAACTTACCTTATCTCCTTTTCTCCATTGTCCTGTGAAATCCAGACCAGTAGCTCCAGCCCTGGCCCAGAGAGGAGGGAGCCCCCACAGGAAGAGGCTGTGTCGTCCTAGGCCAGAGCACCCGGGGAGCCCCTGTCCTCGAGACGCTCTGTGCTGAGGTCCAAACTTGTCTGAGTAGGTAGACAGTTATTTTTAATGCAAATCCAATAGTATATTTTATTCATGTCTATGGATACAATATTGCAACTTTTAATCTAAGTTACACATTGCAGATGTAATTACTATATAGATACATTTTAATGTTTCTATTGTCCTGTAGGTGTCGCCCTCCAGCTCCCAGACCTCAGCCACTGGTCCGGACTTCCTCATGGCCCTGGGTTTGGTTCCCACCCCTCCCCACTGACCATGGCCACTCACAGTCTCATTATGAGGCTGATGAGATTTGCACTTTTTTATATTTTAGAGTGTGGTTTTAACATTTTTTTGTGTGCGATTTTAAGATTTTAGTATTTTCTGTGTGCTTTTAACATTTTTTGTGTGTGATTTTAAGATTTTAGTATTTTCTGTGTGCTTTTAACATTTTTTGTGTGTGATTTTAAGATTTTAGTATTTTCTGTGTGCTTTTAACATTTTTTGTGTGCTATTTTTTTAAGATTTTAGTATTTATTGTGTGGTTTTAACATTTATTTGTAGATTTTAGTGTTGTGTGCCATTTTGCCATTTTGTGTGTTATACTGTGTGTGATTTGCAGCTCTCAACACCGAGCTGCCCCTCTGCCATCCTGCCTCCATCCAGAAACTCTCCTCTGTGGTTACAACTGTCAGTATGCAGGTAAGTGTTTGTGTTACTGGTCCTGGACAAGTGTAAGTCCTGGTTTAGTCCTGGTTCAGATTAATTTACTCCTTGTTTTATTCAGCTTCAGACCTTGTTAAGTTTGCTTTTAGTCCTGGTTCAGTCCTGCTGTACTCAGTTTGATTTCTGGTGTAGTCTTCTTGCTTAACTGAACTCTCCTTTAAAATATGTGTTAAACTGTCTGTTTTGCAGCTTTCAGCACCTGGCTGCCTCTCCATAAAAAAAAAAAAAAACCTCCATCCACATCACGTCTGCCTTGCACTTTGTGGCTGCTGCCCCAGCTTCACACCAACATCTTCAGGGGCGAGTCAACCCCACCTTCTCCACCCTTCTTCAAAGACACATTTTAACAGCGTATGTGTCCAAATTCAACTGATTTTACTGCCCCAGCCTGCCATCACCATCTTCAGGGGCAAAAGAAAACCGCCAGTCTTCAAAAAAACATCTTGTTATATTGCATCTACCACCATCTTACAACTGCCCAGCATAACATCAACATCTACAGGGCAGTAGCTCCATCCTCCAGTTTAAATATGGCTCCAACATCAGCCAAGATCTCCATCAAAATGACTGCTCCAGTCCCAGCCCACCATCAAGATCTACAGGGGCAAGCAGCCATTTTGAACTCCTCGTCTCTCCAGCAAAAGCCTGAAAAAACCCACTCTGTCCAGTCAGTGCCCCAGCCTACCACCACCAACTTCAGGGGCAAACAACACAACATCATCCAAACAACTGTCCTTCATCCCAGCCTCCATCAGAAACATGGCTCCAAAATCAGCCATCAGACTTCTACAAAGTCACGTTCACATCAGCTCTCCAACGTCATTCAGCGTCCAAACAAGTAAAAGGTAATAATATAGTTGCTGAAATCACACTACAGGTATTAAATCATCTTCTTTACCAATTTAATCTTTGCTTGCAGCCCTGGTTCAGAACAGCAGTCTTTAACCACTTGAAACGGAAGCGTCATTAGAAACCATAAAAACCCCGATGGAAGTATTGTATATGTATCCACATTATGTCCTTGTTAATTGACATTTCATTTTGTTTTTATAATTTTTCAAATGCAATAAGGTTTTGTCCATTATCCTAACATTTATTTCTATTTGCTCCTTAGCGAGACACTCAGAGTGAATGTGATGCTTGATATAACGTGCTTTTAGTGCCATATGGTAGAAAAGCACAATATATATATGCAGGACCTTCACCATCACCGGTTTCTTCAGATCAAGGCTACAGGAGCATGGTAAGTGTCAAAATAAGTGAAACTGTTTTTTGATACAATGGAATTTCGACATGGGTGTACTAATTCTATTATTTTTTTTCCCCTTCGTGAACCGCCACCTTAACGTGGTGGAGGGGTTTGAGTACCCGAATGATCCTGGGACCTATGTTGTCGGGGGCTTCGGGCCCCTGGTAGGGTCACCCATGACAAACAGGTCCAGGGGGACGGGTCAGACTAAGAGCGGTTCAGAATCCTTCCAGGTGGAGTAGAAGACCAAGTCCCGTTACGTCACCCGGACTGGCGTTACTGGGGCCCCACTCTGGAGCCAGGCCTGGGGTGGGTGCTCGCCACCGAGCGCCTGGTGGCCGGACCTTTCCTCCTTTGCTCAGGGCTGTCCCTGTATGACTGGAGCGAGCGGAGAAACGAAATGCACAACTGTGTGAAGTCCAGAGACTACAGGAACAGGAGAGGAGGGCACATGGAGGAGAAGGTCTTCACACACAAACACACACATGCATGTTGCAAATCACAAATACACCTATTATTACATCAACCAATACAAAAAAAACCCTGATAATCTCTTTCTATTTATTTTTCAGACATAATAAAAGAGGTGGCACTGAAGCGACTTCCTGAAGGGACAGACCTTTAGAGGCACCAAGGCAAAAAATGAGCTTGTGTAAATAAAATAAAAAGAAACTTGTTTAACTTGAACATTTTGACTACTTAATTTTTTTTCATAATTAACCATCAAGATGTTGTAACAGGCCTACTGAAACTTTGCAGCTGATGTCATGGACATTCCCTGGGACACGACGTGTCCCTGATTGGCTCAGGGACACGTCGTGTCTCCTGTACAGGACAGAACATTCAGACAAATTTACCAAAATGTTCGATACTATCAGTGAGTCTATGAAGGTTTGAACTTTGAGTGTTTTTTAACAAGAGAGAAACGTGAGAAAAATGTTAATGCCTGTCTGAGAAAAAGTGTATAAAGTGTGTGGTGAGGTGTTTTACAACCAAAACATATTGAATAATTGTAAAAAATAAAGTTTTCTACTTCGCGGATTTCATTTATTTGTTTTAGTTATTTTTGGAGCGTGACCCCCGCGATAAACGAGGGACCACTGTACTCACATTAGACTATCATTTGAGCTTTGTGTTAAACAAGTCCCTGTCAATTAATATTACAGTCATAAGGTAGTAATTATTAGACAACAGCTTTTCACTTAGTTTGAAAATCAAGCACCTCATATTGATATGAGCAAAGCACTAAACTCTGTTAATCTGAAGTGAAATAAATGTGATTTTATTTGTAAATCAGAGGTGACCAATGAGCTTCTATGTTTCACATGTGCCACTGAAAAAATGTATGTGATGCACGATCATGTTTGGCTTGAGATGGAGGACGTGGGAACCAGACAGATACCAGTCTGTATGAAAAAATACAGAGATATGATTCTGGGTTTACCAAATATATCATACAGTGCAGCTCGTTTGTATTTGTTGTATTTGTGAGCTGCCACGATGACTTCCTTCAAGACTTTGACTCTCCCCAGAACTATTTAAATAAATGTATCAAAACTGACTGACGGAGTTGACATTTTCCAGCTGTGATGCAGAGATATCTACATTGTTCGCAGGGGTGAAACTCTCAGTTTCGTCTAGGGGGGGACAATAAACCAAAAAGTTAGATCTATGCTTCAAAGGGCGTTGTAATGATACCCAATCATAAATGCAACAACTATGTTATTATGATTAAGCTATTATTAACCACTTCACGTCGCCTTTTCTTGACAAATTTACAGCAATGTGCATGTACTTCTGCGTCACCCACAAACAATCTACACATCAGATGAAAGCTGCGGCTCTCATCTTTCCGAATATGTAAACTATTTTCACCTGCAGTCACCACAGTGCTGACAGGAAAGACGTTTGTACAGAAAAGCCAAAAATGTGGATTTGGACTTCACTCACCTTTGAGGCTCTGGTTCTGTCAAACATCAACATATCCCACAAAGTTGGTCTCATTCGTTCCGTACAGGTCCAGAGAATATAATCCAGTCAAGAAACGATGTCCACAAAATAAATTAGATCCTCCATGTCCAATCTGCTGCAGGAAAGTGAAATCTGCTCTCGTCATTTTTTGCATTTCTTTTGTCGATTTCAGACATAATAAACTTCTGACAGCGCCAACTTTGTTTATAAGGGATAAACAAACTGGTTCGCTTCTGATTGACACCAAGGTTGTCCAATAAGGTGGAGTTTGTGTGTTACTGGAGCCCCAGACAGCGAATCAGTGCTACAGGTGACTGAAAGTTTACGCCCCACTCGCCCCCGTGTAAAATCAACCAGTTACATTAAAGACATTTAGTGACGTTTTCCCCTTACAGCCAATGAGCAGCTGAACACGAGGATGTATGACATGACATGGTTTTCCGTAAACACGCGGAGCAGGCCGAGGGCGTAAAGACAGTGTCCCATATCGCCAAATGCAAACCCTTCAAAGTACCATTCGGAGTACCGCTCGAAGTATCCGGCCGAAAATGTATAATCCTCAGTGTATCCGCCATCTTGCCGAAATGGGACAGCCCTACACCACAGACCGTACCTGCACCGCTGTCTTTGCGCGTATGTTACGTACGTAACGTTACGTTATTTTAAATTATTTATTATTATTCATTTAAATTGATAACCCTACGATTTTAGTACGCGGTTATCTGAGAGAAGGAGAATGCTTATTGCAGCTTTACGCGGACTTCATCTTTACGCACACACGCTCCACAAGGGACATATTTACTACATCACATTTAGCTGGAATTACGCTTTTTACCAGGGCAGAGGAGGAGTTTTGACCGAGTTTCGTTCTTATTATGTTTGGCTTCAACTTTACGCGCGGGACACTGCAGACTGTGACTGAATGTGGATATTATTAAGCACAACACGGACACTATTTCATCTCTTCAGTTTACAGGTAAGAAAAATACACTGCGCTTTGCATTTTGGCACAGACTAAACCAATGTGTAACACACAGGGAGGGGTGATCAGTTTTTCATCTTCAGATTTATTTAATGACAGTGAACTGTGTCAATACTGTATACATTCTGACATGTAGGTTTTGGTATAATTCACACTTTTTTTTTCTAAGCGTTTTATGCAAGGGCGGGAAGGGGGACACCAGTCAGCAAAGGGAGGGTCCGGACCCCCCGTGATTTCCGCCTATGATTGTTAGTCTTAAATATTAAAAAGTTTAAAGTTACCACACTGTTTCTGGTAGTGTTCAGTTGAGTAACTAAATATTGGTCTGAACATTTCCAGCGTAGGCCTATAAAAGTAGAAAAAAAGACATTAGCTTATTTAAATAGAAATGATGAACAAATCACGTGGTGGTTCTAAAAGTATAGAATATTGTTGCCATGGAAACTGTGTACATAGCATTTTTTTAAAAAAAAAACATTTCAAATTCTTGTCCGAGACAGTCACGTTTTTGCCTTTCACTCGATTTGAGAAAAAGCAATCCCGTGTTTTTACTGTTTACATCGCTGTCATCATGGAGCAGGTAAGATGTAACAGCGCCCCCTACAGCGCCGTGTGTGACCATTCATATTCACCTGTGACCTAATTTGATCTCTTTTTCATTGGACTGTTCCGATAATTAAGTACATGATTTGTATTTAAGTTGATGCTAACGCTTTAGTGTAACGCTAGTGTCCAAATGTGGCCAAATGCAGCCCAATTTGAGCCTTAAACACTGTTTGTTCTTTCAGGCATTTGTCATCTGCACTGACTGAAGTACTCAAGTTGATTTGTGAGATTATCATGTAGATTCTGGCCTGTTTTTTTTTCCCTGTTTATTCAAGATTTAGTCTTGTCTTGCTTTAGATGAAACTACTACTGCTTGAAAAGCCAAATATTATAGAAGACTTTATGAGAAATGTTTAGACAAATCATCTATGTATAAAAAAAAAAAAACTTGAACTATTCTCTGTTTTCCAGGTTGTGTTGCCCGGTCACTTGTTTGACCACTCCTACAGCACCTGGTCCAGGAGGGAGTCCTCGGGTCCGACTGAACAGGTAAGAAACTCAATCAGACTCATTTGAGTATAATTAATTACATGACACATCTCATGCTGACTTTGAAGATCAAAACTGAACTGGTAGGAGACAATTCAAGTTCATAAAGTTTCCCCTGTTATTTTACCAAACAGTAACAAGGCCATGCATTAGCCAAATTCATGCAGTATATTTCCAATCCAGTTATTATGCTAAAAAAAAGCACATTGCCCCCGCCTCTCCTCAACAGGTCTCCACCTCTGTCCCAGTCCTGCCCTGTCCCGAGTCTACCCCTGCCCTGCCCTCCTGCTGCCCCCCTCGCCCTGGTAGTCCTGTGCTCATCCATGGCTACACGGTGGAGGAGTATCAGCACATCTACCACTCGGTGGTGGATCCCATGCTGACGTACGTTTCATCGGCCAGATTCATTTCTGGTCACATTTTATAACTCACTATCAGTTCATTTTTATATTTACTTGGTGACTGGGGTAACATTTTCCTTCAGAGCTTTTCTGTTTTAATTAAATTGTATTTGATTGTATTATTGAAATCCTTGTACAACAGACAGTATGCAGGTAAAGTTTTATGTTACTGACCTGAAACCAGTCTTGGTCCTGGTTTAGATTTATTTAGTATGTGTTTTCTCCTGGTTTAGTTTGGTATTATCCTCGGATCAGCCCTGCTGTACTTAGTTTGGTCTCTAGTTTAGTCCTTATTTAGAGCTAGGCTTTCCTTTAAAACCTGTGTCTAGTTGCTGATGTTTGGTGTATCTGGCTGTTTTTGCAGGTACCCCCGATGGCCGTCCCCGTCCCTACACCCTGGAGCTGGGCCGGAGGATCAAGCAGCGCCTGTGGGAGAAGCTGGAGCGGCCCCTCGTCAGCGAGACGGAGACCACGGGAGGACTCCTGCACTATGTGGAGTCCAGCAGCACCAGGCCATATCCACCTCTCATCAATGTATGTGTCCATGGAGCCGCCCATGCCCCCCCTAAACCATCTCTGGCTTTTGTCTTTCAGGCCGAGCCCACTGTCTCCGCTGGAGGGTCCCACTCAGCCACAGCGCCACCCTCTGAGAGAGCAGGTAAAGACACAGCAAATGCAGAAGTATATTATGAAGAATATGTTTATCAGCCAAAAGAAAATAGTTTTCTCAAATACTAATGTTCCTTCTTTGGTGCAGGCTGCGGTCTGGGCGGAGCCTGCCCCCTCGGAGGTCACACCGGCTCGGGCTGAAGAGGAAGAAGACCAGTGGATCCCAGTCCGTCGCTGTGGAGCTCCAGACCAGGTGCGACTATATAAGATGAAATATTTCTAGCAGTATTATAGTTTAGATTTTTGCATTCATAAAAAATAACTTACCTTATCTCCTTTTCTCCATTGTCCTGTGAAATCCAGACCGGTAGCTCCAGCCCTGGCCCAGAGAGGGAGGAGCCCCACAGGAAGAGGCTGTGTCGCCCTAAGCCAGAGCACCCCGGGGAGCCCCTGTCCTCGAGACGCTCTGTGCTGAGGTCCAAACTTGTCTGAGTAGGTAGACAGTTATTTTTAATGCAAGTCCAATAGTATATTTATTCATGTCTATGGATACAATAATGCAACTATTAATCTAAGTTACACATTGCAGGTGTAATTACTATATAGATACATTTTTTAATGTTTCTATTGTCCTGTAGGTGTCGCCCTCCAGCTCCCAGACCTCAGCCACTGGTCCGGACTTCCTCATGGCCCTGGGTTTGGCTCCCACCCCTCCCCACTGACCATGGCCACTCACAGTCTCATTATGAGGCTGATGAGATTTGCACTTTTTTATATTTTTGTGTGCTTTTTACTTTTTTTGTGTGTGATTTTAAGATTTTAGTATTTACTGTGTGCTTTTTACATTTTTTGTGTGCAATTTTAAGATTTTAGTATTTACTGTGTGCTTTTAACATTTTTTGTGTGCAATTTTAAGATTTTAAGATTTACTGCGTGCTTTAACATTTTTGGTGTGCGTTTAAGATTTTAGTATTTATTGTGTGGTTTTAACGTTTATTTGTAGATTTTAGTGTGCCATTTTGCCATTTTGCGTGTTATACTGTGTGTGATTTGCAGCTCTCAACACCGAGCTGCCCTTCTGCCATCCTGCCTCCATCCAAAAACTCTCCTCTGTGGTTACAACTGTCAGTATGCAGGTAAGTGTTTGTGTTACTGGTCCTGGACAAGTGTAAGTCCTGGGTTTAGCCCTGGTTCAGATTCATTTACTCCTTGTTTTTATCACCTTTAGGCCTTTTGCTTTTAGTCTGGTTCAGTCCTGCTGTACTCAGTTTGATTTCTGGTGTAGTCTTCTTGCTTAACTGAACTCTCCTTTAAAATATGTGTTTTACTGTCTGTTTTGCAGCTTTCAGCACCTGGCTGCCCCTCCATAAAAAAACAAAACAAAAACCTCCATCCACATCACTTCTGTCTTGCACCTTGTTGCTGCAGCCCCAGCTTCACATCATCATCTTCAGGGGCGAGTCAACCCCACCTTCTCCACCTTCTTCAAAGACACATTTAACAGCGTATGTGTCCAAATTCAACTGATTTTACTGCCCCAGCCTGCCATCACCATCTTCAGGGGCAAAAGAAAACCACCAGTCTTCAAAAAACATCTTGTTATATTGCATCTGCCACCATCTTACAACTGCCCAGCATAACATCAACATCTACAGGGCAGTAGCTCCATCCTCCAGTTTAAACATGGCTCCAACATCAGCCAAGATCTCCATCAAAATGACTGCTCCAGTCCCAGCCCACCATCAAGATCTACAGGGGCAAGCAGCCATTTTGAGCCTCCTCGTCTCTCCACCAAAAGTCTGAAAAACATCACTCTGTCCAGTCAGTGCCCCAGCCTACCACCACCAACTTCAGGGGCAAACAACAACATCATCCAAACAACTGTCCTTCATCCCAGCCTCCGTCAGAAACGTGGCTCCAAAATCAGCCATCAGACTTCTACAAAGTCATCAGCTTTTTGTCCCTGCCCAGCTACCTTCTGCAATCTTTTAGCTCTCCAACGTCATTCAACGTCCAAACTAGTAAAAGGTAATAATATAGTTGCTGAATCACACTACAGGTATTAAATAATCTTCTTTACTAACTTAATCTTTGCTTGCAGCCCTGGTTCAGAACAGCAGCCTTTAACCACTTGAAACGGAAGCGTCATTAGAAACCATAAAAACCCCAATGGAAGTATTGTATATGTGTCCACATTATGTCCTTGTTAATTGACATTTAATTTTGTCTTTATAATTTTCAAATGCAATAAGGTTTTGTACATTATCCTAACATTTATTTCTATTTGTTCCTCAGCGAGACAACAGACCCCAGTTCGAGTGAGCTCAGAGTGAATGTGATGCTTGATATAACGTGCTTTTAGTGCCATATGGTAGAAAAGCACAATATATATATGCAGGACCTTCACCATCACCGGTTTCTTGGCAGATCAAGGCTACAGGAGCAAAGTAAGTGTCAAAATAATTGAAAACTGATTTTTGATACAATGGAATTTCGACATGGGGTTGTACTAATTGTTTTATTTCTTTTCCCCTTCGTGAACCGCCACCTTAACGTGGTGGAGGGGTTTGAGTACCCGAATGATCCTGGGACCTATGTTGTCGGGGGTTTCAGGCCCCTGCTAGGGTCACCCATGGCAAACAGGTCCAGGGGGACGGGTCAGACTAAGAGCGGTTCAGAATCCTTCCAGGTGGAGTAGAAGACCAAGGCCCGTTACGTCACCCGGACTGGCGTTACCGGGGCCCCACTCTGGAGCCAGGCCTGGGGGTGGGTGCTCGCCACCACCGAGCGCCTGGTGGCCGGACCTTTCCCCCTTTGCTAAGGGCTGTCCGGTCCCTGTATGACTGGAGCGAGCGGAGAGACGGAATGCACAACTGTGTGAAGTCCAGAGACTACAGGAACAGGAGAGGAGGCACATGGAGGAGAAGGTCTTCACACACAAACACACACACGCATGTTGGGTTTCCATGCTTTTTAGGGACATTACAATGACTTACGTTCATGTCCTGGAGAGTGATCCAGGACATTATTAAATGCTACCAGAGAAATCTGAAGTGAAAATGATTTGAATGGTATGAGATCAAAATAGCATTCACATTTAACAAGATGCATGTACTTTTGTTGTTTTACAGATGTTGAAACCAATTTCATGCCATGGCTGATGAATGAGATTCACTCCACGTTGGATAAGAGATATGCTGCCAGATCTGTGCTGGATGGTAAGGAAATCAAAAAGGTATTATAGGTCAAGGCTCTGCAAAATTATTAACCTCAAAAGCAGAGAATTAAGC
Source organism: Periophthalmus modestus (assembly GCA_019594935.1). Taxonomy (NCBI): domain Eukaryota; kingdom Metazoa; phylum Chordata; class Actinopteri; order Gobiiformes; family Gobiidae; genus Periophthalmus; species Periophthalmus modestus. The sequence goes on along the minus strand of JAIEZT010000279.1, from coordinate 7,206 downwards.
TTTAATTATACCAAACCAAACAGTCCCATTGAGATATAAAGTTGATACACATCTAACACAATGGAATATATCTTGTGACTCAAAATGGAGCACTGATTTGAAGACCATGCATGTTTGAGTATTTTAGTGACCCCAGAAAGATCCTTACGATTAGCTGTAAGATTCTATGCAACGTTCAGCTCATAAGACTATGTCACCCATGCTCCCACACGACAATTCTCCATGAATATAAAAAAAAACAAAAACATGATACAAAACTGTAGCAGCTTGACAAACCTGATGCAGTGTGCAGTAGTTTCATTAGAGGGATACACACTGATTGTGCTGTGATAACTCTCTGAAGGAGGAGTGACTTATCACAGGAGCAAAGAGAGGGAAGACTCAGAGTGTCAGAAAACATGTCAATATGTTGTTTTCAGCAAATATAGCCTTTTCAAAACAATGAAAGGTAAGCTGGTGATCTAAACATGTTATGTGTTAGCAATTAATACCTGATAGAACTAAAAAAACCTCTTTATATTGGTCTAGGCCAGTTATCTAGTTTTCCTGGCATGCATGTAGTGACTGATCATTTACCAACACCAGGCCAGAGCAACATACTTTCAAAGAGCAGGAGGGGGAAAATCACAAATACACCTATTATTACATCAACCAATACAAAAAAAACCCTGATAATCTCTTTCTATTTATTTTTCAGACATAATAAAAGAGGTGGCACTGAAGCGACTTCCTGAAGGGACAGACCTTTAGAGGCACCAAGGCAAAAAATGAACATCTGTAAATAAAATTTCAACTTGTTTAACTTGAAATTTTTGACTACTTTATTTTTTTTTCATAATTAATCATCAAGATGTTGTAACAGGCCTATTGAAACTTTGCAGCTGATGTCATGGACATTCACTGGGGACACGACGTGTCCCTGATTGGCTCAGGGACACGTCGTGTCTCCTGTACAGGACAGAATATTCAGACAAATTTACCAAAATGTTCGATACTATCAGTGAGTCTATGAAGGTTTGAACTTTGAGTGTTTAAACAAGAGAGAAACGTGACAAAATGTTAATGCCTGTCTGAGAAAAGTGTATAAAGTGTGTGGTGAGGTGTTTTACAGCCGCAAAACATATAGAATAATTGTAAAAAAATAAAGTTTTCTACTTGGCGGATTTCATTTATTTGTTTTAGTTATTTTTGGAGCGTGACCCCCGCGATAATCGAGGGACCACTGTACTCACATTAGACTATCATTTGAGCTTTGTGTCCCTGTCAATTAATATTACAGTCATAAGGTAGTAATTATTAGACAACAGCTTTTCACTTAGTTTGAAAATCAAGCACCTCATATTGATATGAGCAAAGCACTAAACTCTGTAAATCTGAACTGAAATAAATGTGATTTTATTTGTAAATCAGAGGTGACCAATGAGCTTCTATGTTTCACACGCGCCACTAACAAAAATGTATGTGATGCACGATCATGTTTGGCTTGAGATGGAGGACGTGGGAACCAGACAGATACCAGTCTGTATGAAAAAAATACAGAGATATGATTCTGGGTTTACCAAATATATCATACACTGCAGCTCGTTTGTATTTGTTGTATTTGTGAGCTGCCACGATGACTTCCCTCAAGACTTTGACTCTCTCCAGAACTATTTAAATAAATGTATCAAAACTGACTGACGGAGTTGACATTTTCCAGCTGTGATGCAGAGATATCTACATTGTTCGCAGGGGTGAAACTCTCAGTTTCGTCTAGGGGGGGACAATAACCAAAAGTTAGATCTATGCTTCAAAGGGCGTTGTAATGATACCCAATCATAAATGCAACAACTATGTTATTATGATTAAGCTATTATTAACCACTTAACGTCGCCTTTTCTTGACAAATTTACAGCAATGTGCATGTATGTCTGCGCGTCACCACACAAACAATCTACACGTCAGATGAAAGCTGCGGCTCTCGTCTTTCCGAATAATATGTAAACTATTTTCACCTGCAGTCACCACAGTGCTGACAGGAAAGACGTTTGTACAGAAAAGCCGAAAATGTGGATTTGGACTTTCACTCACCTTTGAGGCTCTGGTACTGTCAAACATCAACATATCCCACAAAGTTGGTTGGTCATTCGTTCCGTACAGGTCCAGAGAATATAATCCAGTCAAGAAATGATGATGTCCACAAAATAAATTAGATCCTCCATGTCCAATCTGCTGCAGGAAAGTGAAATCTGCTCCGTCATTTTTGCATTTCTTTTGTCAATTTCAGACATAATAAACTTCTGACAGCGCCAACTTTGTTTATCAGGGATAAATAATAATAATACTACATTTTATTAATATAGCGCTTTTCACGACATTCAAAGACGCTTCACAATACATACAAGAATAAACAAAACTGGTTCGCTTCTGATTGACACCAAGGTTGTCCAATAAGGTGGAGTTTGTGTGTTATTGGAGCCCCAGACAGAGAATCAGTTGTTCACTGTTTCCAGTGTGTAAATATATATATATTTTCACCCATATCACTTGTTTTGGCTATATTTTATAAACAAATATGTATTTTATATTGTGTTTTGATATGCTACATACATTTGCATAAGTAATAGAGCAGCTGGATGTGCAGATACAGATTCCTCTAAGTGTGATCTTTCAGTAGAGCCTCACTGATGTCTGTGGGTTGAAGCATTCAAGTTATTGCAGTATTTTCCAAACGTTCCAAATCCAAATGTATCCAGACCTCTCCAAATGGAGACATTTGGAGAGGTCTGGATAAATTTGGATACACCAAAAGTCCCTCCTGGATTTACTAATAATAAAATGAGTGTAAAAATCTAATTTTTAAGAGATTGACCTCAAATCTGAAAAGTGAGAGGTCAATCATATTTTCAGTTGAAATATAGTGGACTTTTGTCCCTAGCTCCCTACTGCAGCTTTCTGCACCTTCATTTTAACAAAAAAAGACCCCAAACTTGTGTAAATACTACTGAGGGTTCAATAATAGTTATCGTTTTAATTTGGAGAGGTCAGAACATAGGCAATTTCACCAAAATGACCTCGAATGGTAAGGGGTTAACATAAAGCTCAAATTATAGTCTAATCTGAATAGTGTTCCCTCGTTTATCGCGGGGGTCACGTTCCAAAAATAACCCACAATAAACGAAATCTGTGAAGTAGAAAACTTTTTCTTTTTTTTTTTTACAATTATTCTATGTAAAACACCTCACCACACACTTTATATACTTTTCTCAGACAGGCATTAACATTTTCTCACATTTCTCTCTTGTTTAATTTTCTGTTTCCGTGGAATCATGCGAGTGAAATGCCAACTCCAGAAAGTTCCATACTCTGCCTTTAAGTAGTTGGCTTGAATCATTCTTAATAAACTGGAGGTTCATTATGAATAGGTTTTTCTTCATGCTTTTTAAAGGAAATCTAAGTGTAGTTATTATAAAGTGGTGCCAGTAGTGATATATGAAATGAAAAGTCATTTTAGGGACAAAATAAACAATAACTGCAACATGTTGAAATGTTTGTGTGATGGAAAACCACATTTCAAACAGGTAAATCAGCTTGAAGGAAGAAAAAAAAAAAAAAAGTTAAAACGTGGTCAAATCCATTTCTGTAATAACACATCTGTCTGTTTTATACTTGGTGGGAGGTGAGAGAATGAGTTTCCAGCTAATGGGCCTTTACCTGTATCTATCATCTTGTGAAAACACACACAGGGCCCAATACAAACAACTTCAGACACAACTTTTATGTCGTAGAGACTTTTAGCGACGCCTCATTTCCATGTGTTTTGGCTCTGGTGCAGTTGACAAAATGATAGTTACATGTGTTAAAAAGGTTGCATTCGTACGATAAAAACATTTCAGGCTCATTTCTGTCCTGTGAACGTGACTTTTTTAGTTCTGATACCTGCTCAATAGAATATCTAGTTTCGTTACTAGCTTTAGTATCGATTAGTATCTGATTTTCTACACTTTTGACAACCCTAACTTGTAGCAATGGGTGAAAAGAATGACAAAAAGATACTATTCTTCATGAGTTCTTTATTTCACAAATAAATACCAACATTCTCATACTCGTTAAATAAAGTGTTGCCGTGGTATTGCTGGGTCAGGTACCTCAATCTCCAAGTCCTTGAGGTGCTAACCAAATTAAAAGTTAGTATGTTGAAGAAAAGCGTGAATATTCGTGTAAGCATTTGCCGGATCACGCCAGGATTTGAACACAGAACTGTCGAAAGTGGCTGTGCAGTAAATTAGCCGCCCTCTGAAGAGCCGCCCCGATAAACCCGGAGCAACACAGATGTCCAGGCCTCATTTACAAAAGGACGACCGCTGCGAGTCGTCTTCACTACAACACTTTTCTCACTAATATTGGTGGTGCTGCCCCCGCCTCAGCTTGGCTCAGCCCGGCCCCCACAGAGCCCAGAGCTGGGGTGAGAGAGGGGAGGAAGAGGGTGAGTTAGGGGTGAAAATGAGGGGTGACAGGGGAGAAAGAAGGTGAGAGAGGAGAGAGGGGGGGGGAGAGAGGAGGAGAGGACAGAAGAGAGGAGGGTGGGCGAGAGAGGAGGAGAGGTGAGGGGGGGGTGAGAGAAGAGAGGGGGGGGAGAGGAGAGAGAGAGAGAAGACAGGTAGGGGGGTGAGAGAAGAGAGAGAGAAGGGAGGAGAGGTTGGATGAGAAATGAAGAGTGAGAGAGGGGGGGGGTTAAAGAAGAGAGGAGGGAAAGGGAAGGGTAAGGAGTAAGAGAGGAGGTTGGGTGAGACAGGAGGAGTGGGGGTGAGAAAGGGAGAGGAGAGAATAGAGGTGCAGGGGGTGAGAGAAAGAGAGAGGAGAGGTTGGATGAGAGAGGAAGAGAGAGAGAGGAGGAGGGTCAAAGAAGAGAGGGGGGAGAGAGAAGGAAAAGAAGAGAGAGAGAAGAGAGGAGGTTGGGTGAGAGAGAGGGGGAGAGAGAAGAGAGGTGGGGGGGTGAGAGAAAAAAGGAGAAGAGAGGAGAGGTTGGATGAGAGGGGAAGAGTGAGCGAGGAGGGGGGTCAAGAGGAGAGGGGGAGAGAAGGAAGGGTGAGAGAGGAGAGAAGAGAGGAAGGGGGGTGAGAGAGGAGGGAGAGGGTGAAAGAGGAGAGAAGAGACGAGAGGACGATGGGTGAGAGAGGAGAGAGCAAGGGTGAGAGAGCAGAGAAGAGAGGTAGGGGATGAGAGATGAGAGGAGAAGAGAGAGGAGAGGTTGGATGAGAGAGGAAGGTGAGAGAGGAGAGGAGAGAGGGGGGTGATAGAGGAGGGGAGGGAGAGAGGAGGGGAGGAGAGGGCGGATGACAGTTTTCCCACTTCAGTCCAGGGAGTCAGTAGTTTTCGCTGACTGGTTGTGGCGAGCGCGCGGCCAGCTCTTCTGTCAGCACTTTCCTCTCCTTCATCTTCACGCGCACAGCCTCCATTAGTTGAGCGGCAGAGGGGATCTACAGGGGCGAGGGGAGAGAAGGGGGAAATACAGAAATGAAACGCGGTTAGAAAAGTTCGAAAAGTCAGGATTTAGGCATATGGTAAAGACACGCCCCTGGGCCGGGCAATATGGTCGTCAAAATGTAATCGTGACCTCCAGTGATGATCTGATATTTTGGTAAACTCGTCATATCATCATCCATTTTTCTCTTGAAAGCAGCTCTATTCTCACACACTTTCCCCTCTCCGACCACCACCGATCATTCGCGCACACACCACTTTCATACTAGGCAACATACACCATGGAATTCAATTTCAAAAACATGGATAAATTATATTTAGTGGTGTGATACATACAGTAAATATGTCAACGGGTAATATGGTCCCACAGGGTTGCTTGTAAATTCATGGTGTTACAAAAACATATTAAAGGACACAGGGTTTGTTTTTACAAATGTTTAATTTAAATATATCTGAATTTATATTAAAAAGCCCACCAAAAACTCCCATGTCCAAAAAACAAAGTAACAAAGTAAAGTAACAATAACAAAGTAACAGAGAGGTGGACTGGTGAGCAGGCGAGCAGAACAAAAGGATGTGGCACTGGGTCACCAGATACACGACCATAGAAGCCGCTACCAATCACAGCAGCTAAAAGCAAAAAACAAAAGGCGAAAAACAGGTCGTTCCACAGGTCAAACACACAAAACGGTAAACTGAACAACTTTTATAATTCTGATATCAATGTCTGACTCTAAAGGCACAATTTTAAATGACTTTCAAATCACATCACATTTGTTTGGTTATATTTTTTCAGACTAAACCTCACAAAAGTCTGATTTGTAGAACACATGATCTCAGGATGAAATGCTGTGGTATAAATACATCTATAGACTTAATTGTACCAGTAGAAACATTTGTGCACTGCATTTGACCCAGTGCAGCAGGTCGTCCCCGTCAGGAGGAGTGGGTGAGTAACTACAATAGCTGGAGGATTAGCTTCTACTGCACAAGTTTTAAGGTAGATGGGGAAAATCCGAGTGCCAGGAAGGAGACACGCAGACACGCACCAAACCCCCAACCCACCCAAAACCAGCTCCAAAATCAAACCTGAATCACTACTTTAAAGGACCTGTCCATAGTTGATAAACCACATTGTCCAAGCACAGCCACGATCAGCCTTTTTTCTATACCTCATCTTAAATCCTCATTCCCAATCAGAGCCAGAGGATTAAGAGGAAGAGCTCATGAAACACTAGTCCACTGTGCCCCTAAGCTCCAGTTGATCACTTTTGCTAAGTCAAGCCTCCAGGCATAATTAAAAATGGTATGGACATCGCTGGGGGACATGCATTGGACTCCGGTGGGCCCCGTCTTTGGTGGGAACCTAAATGACATCCTTGGGGGAATCAAAGATAATTACAAGGGTTGATCATAGGGCCTTATATGTGGACATTACTTTAGAAAGGTGAGAATGTAAAGGGGAGCAGGGCGTTATGGGTAATTCACATTTTCCTCTAAGTCGACCCAAGGTTTTTTGCAGTCATTAAGAGGCACGATCAAAGGCGGACGTCACTTTAACCATGAATATTTACGTGTACGAGAATTTAAGAAGACCTTAAAAATTTGTGACTTGTATTAAAGCTATGCTGATGTAGATTTGATTTGGTCCTGTTTATAGTTCGAGGTTTAGTCACATTTAGAATCTTTACCAGACTGACAGAGAGATCAGATTGACCTGACTGTTTTGCCTTTCATTTGTAC
>JAIEZT010000278.1:0-69785 GCA_019594935.1 Periophthalmus modestus | reverse complement strand
CTTGCAGATGCAGCTCAGTCATGGTGCCTTATTAAAATACAGCCTCCAGCAGAGATGACTTGAAATAGCGCTACACATTCCAACATGAAATTAAAGGCACCCTGCATTGTCATAACTCTAAATTCTATTTCTATCATATCACCTCGATCTGTGAAATATAACTCATTGTAAAAGCAGCAAATCCAGTGGGCTTTACTAAAAATAGCTGCTCAGTAATGCGATATGTGATTTCTGTTTTTCATCCACCCACACAGAGAAGGCAAGCTGCAGAAACAATGATTAGCTCAAACCTTTTGTCATTCAATACTTGTCTCCAGTACTTTTGAAATTTCACTGTATGGAAATTCTGAAACTAACTATCAACTTGATAGAATGCTTCACTGAGTTTTCAAATGAGTGCACAGACAGAAAAGTACAATTTTCTTTTGTCAAAACAACATTAATTTATGTAAAGAGTGAGGCAGCATTTCATACATATTTAAAAAAAAAAAAAAAAATTCAACATTTTCGAAAATAAAATGATTGCATAAAAATTTCCATCACCACAACTTATTTCCTGTGAAACTATAAAGCTTCTAGACATCAATCTTGCTTCGTGTGGTAAAAATTCAACATTTAAATGTGGAGCCTTGTCTATTTGGAAATTGAATGCTCCAATGAACCATTATGTCTGAAAATAAAACATAAAAATCTTGCAATGGAACGTACAAAAACTTATAATAAAATAATCTCAATTTTGCACTTCCCCTATCGTATACTGCTACATAGACTAGTCGGCAAGGCAATGACATAACATTGTGGGTCAGAGGTAGCTCAATTGTTAGTTTGCTCGTCCTCTAATCCAAAGGTCGATGGTTCGGTGACCTTGTGAAGATCCTGGCTCAAACCAGTAAGAGTGTGTCCTTATCTACAGTGAAATGAATACTGTACCGACATGGACTGAAAGGCCACTCTGCAGGAAGAAGCAGTTACTCCAAAAGAAACAAAAAAAGCTAGAGTACAGTTTGCAAATGCACATAGCGACAAGGCCCTGAATTTTTGTCCTGTGGCTGATAAAGCTAAAACAGTTTTAGTGAACAGTTTGGTCAAAATGAGCATTGTTGCATTTGGAGGAACACCATCCCAAATGTGAAATACGGGGGAGGCAGCATCATGTTGTTGGGGTTGTTTTGCTGCAGGAGGGACTGGTGCACTTCACAAAATAGATGGCATCATGAGGAAATAACATTATGTGGAAATACTGAAGCAACATCTCAAGACATCAGCCAGGAAGTTAAAGCCTGGGGCGCAAATGGACAATGACCGGACACATACTGCCAAAATGGTTACAAAGTGGCTTAAGGATAACAAAGTCAATGCTTTGGAGAGGCCATCACAAAGTCCTGATCTCAATCCTATTGAAATTTATGGGCAGACCTGAAAAGGCATGTGCGAGCAAGATGGCCTACAAACTTGGCTCAGTTACGCCAGTTCTGTCAGGAGAAAGGGGCCAAAATTCCTGCCAACTATTGTGAGAAGCTTGTAGAAGGATATCCAAAATGTTTGACCCAAGTCATACGGTTTAAAGGCAACGGTACCAAATACTGATGAAATGTATGTAAACATCTGACTTTGAAGAAAGTAATGAGAAATTGTCTAAAAAAATCTCTCATTATTCTTAGCAAATAGTAATAATTTTGGTAATCCTACTTGACCTAAAACAGGAAAGTTTAGTCTGATTTCATGTCAGACAATCAGGAAAAAAAAAGTGTATGCGTCTTTTTTATATAGTGTATGCAAACTTCTGGTCTCAACTGTTTGGACTATAAAATGTTGTCAGTTTTGCATTCTGTACAATCAGTTTTGCCAGCTGTACTGTCATAAAACAGCCCTTCGGAGAATCGTTTGTAGTCATTTTAATTTGCACATTTTATTTTCATAGCAGTATATCTTTAATGTGTTCATGCTGCCAAAATGGGTAGCATGGTCATTTTTTCATAGGCTTTCATTGATTATTCAGCTGTCACATTTGGCACCACTTCACTTGAATCTCAACACCATCAAAGGATTATGTGTTTGGAGGCCATTCAATTATATACAATTTAAAATAATTCAGTTGAGAATGATAGCGATCAGTCACCCGCCATTGCTCTCCTCTCTGTTTAATCGCCAATGGAAGCTTTATAATTGCATTGAAAAAACACCAGGAAGTATGGCCTTGTTAGCCATTATAGCCACTGGCCTTGAATCTGAATGACAATTATACGCACAGCTAACAGTTCACAACCAGCGAGAGCAAGTGCATCCCAGAATAGTCGTTTTTGAAAGATAAGGATGTAACTGTGCTTGGACTCAACACTACTATAGGACGGGCAGCTGAAAATCAACTCAAAATAGAAATGCAAGCCGTCAGTCAACCAAAAAGTCTCTGCGGATTTGAATCATTAAAAAAAAGGGCTACTGTGAAACTCAATCTCCGCTAACCAGTGAATAAGGAATGTTGCCCCTCTACCCATAATTTAAAAATGAAGCTGTCTGGGGTGAAACTGTTGCGCCATAAAAGACTCACCAAATGTCACATTGGATTTAGACTTCACGACACAGTTACCAATTCTAAAAAATGTCGTGAATGAAACTACCAATGCAAGGACGATCTGAATAGTTCGGAGTGTGGCCCTTAAGTCTTGCCTGAGTAACTTGTCTAAAAGGGTTCAAACTAAATGTAACGCATGTTTGACCCAAGCCCAATCCTTAATACTTACAAGAGTCAACGTTTAAGGTACACTTAATGGACCTTGTCGAGAAATTTGACCTCTGCATTTGACCCATCCTTCAATCCTGCTGGGGTAACTTGTCAAGGGGACCAATCTCCAGATCTTGAGCTAGGTTTTATTTGGACTACCTTAGCTGGAGGGATATTTGTGAATGTTTCGGGCGAAATGATGGGGGAAACCGGAGTGTATGGAGGAAAACACGGGAAGAAACACGCAAAAATCGAAATCGAACCTGGAACCTTCTTGCTGTGAGCCATGAGCCACTCAACCACGTGCCGCCAACAATTAACTACAAAGTACGCTCTTCCTTACGCTACATAAAAACCATGAGAAAATGTGGTCATTGTTCTCAAACTGCGACAAAAAGGAGGACATTGGATTTAAATTGTAAGCCTCCTCCATAACTTGTTTCCAGCTTTCACAAACCCTTCTACACACCCGGATTCCTTACGTGCTTCAATTTTTCTGAATGTTTTCTAGCTTCCAGACTGCAAAGAGGATTTTAGCCTCATGAAAAAAACAACAAGGCAGTGTCACGGTCTGATGCGGATTGACAAGAAGTGTTAACCGTAGACAACACCAATAAATCCCAGCACGTCCTAGCTTCACAATCGATACAATGCAGACTCCATGCATGAGCTGGTTTCACTAATTGGTGCTTTTACAATATATGTAGTATACTGTATATTCTTGATGTTCGACCAGTGTGCCGGGGAATACTTGTGTCAGGAGGGGTTGCCAAGTCTGCCTTGAGAAAATATGTAATTTGAGTTTAATGATTTACACATCATTTAATGTAATTGGCTACTAGGGGGTTTTGGAGTGGCCTGAGCAAACTTCTGAATGTGGTTTATGTCGACCCATAGACGCCGGGCTCCAAATAAGAAGTGATCATGGGCGCGCTTCCGGCTCCATTGATTCTGGCTCCAATTCACTTTACATTAGAAAACTGTCACCCCCCTCTCTGTAACTTCTGTTGTCAGCCACATCATTTTAGTCTTAAAATGTCCGCATTTACCCGCTAACGTGCTGCTAGTATTTGTATTTTGCTACTGTGGCTGTAAATCAAGGTATGAACGGTAATAACAGATAAATCAGGTGCCACCTTTCCCCGAGGCCGCTCCCAGTAGCGTTAGCGACAGATTTGATTAACAGCGTTGCTATGTGCCCCCTCCCTGCTAAACCAGCCAATCAGGAACCAGCTTGTTCCTGATTGGCTCTTTGGTTGCTATGATACTAGTGCTTGGAATTCCTAATGTGGAACTTCACTCCAAATTCGCCCCTATAGCTGCTAGTCTTGACAAACTTTATTTGATTGAAGCTGAACGCTATGGGTGACGTCACACTCCCTTAGTCTACTTATTTATGCAGTCTATGTGTTAGACCTAAATAACCTCCTTTCCTTTAACTTTATTTCTGAAAATCATTTTACACATATAGCTTTTCTTTTCTCCCCCTTTTTTTTGTCAATGTGTCTGAGAATACGCCCGAACAGAAGGGCTTACAAATTGCATCCTTCATTTCAGAACCCTAAATCAGCTAACCCAATGATGCAGCTAGTAAAAGTCCCAAAATGTCCTTCACAGATCATATCGACCCACCTGAGAAGATTAAAGACAGCTTGTTCCAGTCTGTTTTTCCTCAGCCAATCAATGAGAAAACAGGGCGTCCTTTCAAATGTGTGTATCGTGAGCAGCGGACATGGCTGTTTATGGTCTGAAGAGGGACTAAGCCTCGATTAAAGCTGACGTTCTTCTGATGAGGCCACACTTCTCCAATCACACATACGCCACAGGATCACAGCATCCCAAAGTCACTTAACACCCATTCATGTCCGGCCATACATAATGAAACCACACGCACACGTTTAGACCAATCACACGCTTTCAACATCAAAGAGCCGCTTCACAGCCTCACACACGTCTTTTAAAGTGCACTGCGGGACATTTCTGGTGTCAAGTACACCACCTGCTCAAGATGTTACTGCATTACATGAAGTGTTGCGCAGCATGCAGAAATACTAATAAGAAGAACTATTCCCAAATCAAACCCTATGTCATTACAATTTTATTTTCACAGCGAGCATGGTAATATTGGCTAATTTTAACACCAGTTTTATAATGAAGTCAGAAAGCATGAATCGTCCACAGAGGAATCAGCTAATTAGACAGGTGATAAAAAATGCACTGATCTCTTAACCGTTCCAGTTTGCATGTTTAAAACATGCTCACCATCAGACGGATTTGCCAGAACCCATAATCATGACGGCCACGGCTACAGAATTAATTCACTAAAAATAGCTCTAAAATATGTAAAAACACTTCTTTCCTCTAATGAATGTCATGGGGAAAAGGGACATTTTGTGTTGGTGAGTCAGTTTTAAACCCAATACAAATGCAGGGGTTATTTATGATTATAAAAGCAAAAACATGAATGTAAGAAAAAATAGAAACTGTGACTGTAACTAGAGCAAAAAACATTATTGTTGTGCCAATTTTAGAAACAAAAATAAGTCATTTTAATTCAGTACACCAAAAAAAAAAAAGAAATCACGTCTCTTTATGTCACATTTACATTACATAACCCTTCAGAATGTTTGATTTCACAAAAGCAAATGAAAGGATCCTCAGTTGCTGCAAATCACAAAAATCATTTGTGAAATTTGTAACATTATTGGGTAGAAGACTTATTTTATTGAATTGAAAAAAAAAAAAACAAAAAAAAACTCTAATTTACATTAATCTACTGTATGACATAATGAAACATGTCCAACTAGAAAAAAATAAATTTGAACTTAGAGGGAAAATGGGCACTTTTCACTTGAAATGGGATGTGTTTCTGGAGTATTTTGACAAACAGGTGAATATGCAAGTATATTACGATCAGAAAGAGTATATTACCTGAACCCTGCACCCCTCCCTTTTTAATTTTTATATATTTATTTTATTATTATAATTTTATTTATTTTATTATATGTTTGGGGTCTTCTTTTTGTAATTACGTTGCATGTTGTTTATTTTTTTATTAACATTTTTAATAGGTAAAACAAAATATATAAGTCATAAAATCGCCTTTCTTCGCGCAATATCCATAACACTAACAGAACGTCATATTGTCACATCTCTAATGATAACTTATGGCCGCGCTATAAACCACATACTGTAGTAGCATAGTACATCAAACCACTGCACTGAGGCTGTCGCATGGGTCCAGATAATGAACGACATGTCATTCTAGTGTGAAGATCATTTATATACTTTTTCACCCCAATCCCAGCGCTCCCACGATTACTCCTCGGATTATAATTGGAAATAATTTTTGGACGTAATCTCAGGATTTAGCTCTAGAAAAACCAAACTATGTGGATAACTCTAGAACGCAATAGTGTGTATGTGTATGAATTTGTGCGCTTCTCGCTAACATCCCATCCAGCCTTCTTTCCCAGAGTACACTGCACCTCGCAATGGAGATAGATTACCCTGTCAACCAGCCACCGAACCACTGTAGAGTATCTTGTGTGTATAATTTACAGTATCTCCGTCTGAACACATAGGGCTCTCGGTGTGTATGTGAACGCGGGCTCGCTGAGATCGGGTTTGAGTTTCAGTGACGGTTCCTTGTTCATATATACGGACTCATATACGAACGGATGTGTGGATTCTATTCTAATGACTTTCCTGCAACATGTGACGCGCTCCTCCTATTGCAGCGTGGACCTTTGTGAGAACAGTGGGTTATTAATGACTTGGGAAGCGGAGACATCCATCTGCTGCAGAACATCCCACTCCTTCTTCAATTAAAACGCCCATATTACGCTATTGATCTGATCTACAGTCTGTTATTATGTTGTTTCCTCGTCGCAAACATACCTGGAGTTGTGTTTTGCTTCACTGACACATGTTTAACACCCAAACCCTGCATATTTAGGCCGAGTTATTCTCTCAAATAGAAAACAGTCTGTTCCACCTTGTGATGTCATGGGGTAATACAGGAAGTGCTCCAGTGTGTGTGTTTAAAATCGATACATCTTCGCAAGAATCATTTGGATTATTTAAACCAGAGGTGCCCAAACTTTTTTTTTTAATCGAGGGCCACATTTCAAAACATATTCGAATAGACCGGTGATCAATACAGTGCAGTGCTTTATACACAGAGCCGCTGTGCATTAATAAGGCTTGAAACACATTCATTTTAGGTCTGTATCACACTGCAATGTGATGTTTCAGGTTATAGCGGTAGAAATAGTTTAATTTACTGTTAAAAGTACTGCTTATGATCAATTGGGCCGGTTCAGCAGGAGGCCTGAGGGCCATTAAAAACTGCTCTGAGGGCCACATTAGTTTGGACATCCCTGATTTAAACCCTGGAATTGCCAATCGCTACTGAACAAAAGCTAACTAAAAGTTTGGCGTTAACGTGAAAACCATTGCTTCATGACATCGCAAAGTGGAACGGAGCATTTTGTGCTTTGGGGATGTAGACAGACTAATAATAAAGTGTTGCTCAAAGGTGTGAATGAAACAAAACACAACTCCAGGTATGTTTTTGATAAGGTAACAACATTAGAACATGGCTTAACACTCACAAGAGTCAATTTTAAGTAATGTAGGACCTTTAAACAGGCTTTTTGTGTCTAAAGGGGACATGTTTTTCTATCACAATAAAGTCATTTAAAATCGATCTATACGGTTGTGCATTAACATTTTCTATTTTCTTGTATTTTGCATGACAACACCCAAAAAGTTAAGGATGCATTATGTGACTTTTAAGTGTCTCCACGGAGAAGTTCTTGCTTTGGCTGAAACCTTCACACTATCATATTAAACGTATCCATCTTCCATCATTACATTAGAGGTTTTTTTATTGTGCAAAAAAGGAACCCAAGCATTTCGCATACAGTGAGAATTATGCAAATATTGTATGTTTTCTAGATGGTCAAATCAGAACAAGAAAATCTTCATTGCCTCTGTTTGCGGTACCATTGATGCTAGGAGGTCGTACACAAAATATATACACAAAACAATAGCTGACAGTTGCTCAGTTGGTAGAGCGTATGTCCACTGATCTGAAGGTTGGCGGTTTGAATCCCGCTCTCGACATAAACATCTATCATGCACGTGAACTGGACTCAAATGCAACACACAGAGGACAGTCAAATGTCTTAGTGAATACAATAGAAAGTGTCCTATAAACAGGTAATTTTGTCTTTTAATACCAACGGAAATCTCTTCCACACTAGGAATACAATAAAGGAAAGGCTTGGGCAAGACACTTAACCCCCCTCGCCCCAGTGTCTGTGTATACTGGTGTATGGGTGAGTGGTTCCTTGATGTGTAACGACTCAACGCTTTGAGTGCCCTGAAGGTAGAAAAGCGCTACATAAAAAAAAATAATTATCGTTTAATGAATTATATGATTGGTTTGATTCAACGCTCAACACTATATATTATGTTTACTTCAGTTATTTTAGTAAAAGTAGCCAAAGTTAAATCTCTCAGCTGGACGAAACGTTGAAGGAGTGAAGATGTTTCGCTCCTCATCCAAGTTCTGGTCAGATTGCTGGTGGACATTGCCTTATATCTATCCAAAGGGAGGAAATAACTACACTGAAACTGTAATAGCAGCGAAACGTCTTCACTCCAACCAAGTTTTGTCCAGTTGACAGATTTACATTGGCTTTCACTATGGATCAGACCTGGACGACTGAGGGATTACACAGACTTCAGTTACGAAACGAAGGTTAGTCATTAGAAACACAGACGGTGCTTTCAAGAACCCTCTCAAGCTATTTTCTTTCATATTTTTAATACATAGTTAAAATAGCCAGACATTCCCTCAGGTCAGCTCATTTATACGGTTACGTTAGATAGTATACATCTCATATTCACTGTGTTTTTAAATCCAAAGTACTATTTAAATATCTCTAGCATCGTGTCAATAGCCGCTGACAGCACTCTCCCACTCACACTTCCTTAACAATCAATCTCCCTCCCAAACTAATCAAACGAGTTTCAAATTGTAATCAAGACTCATAAAAAAACACATTAATAAAACAGATTATGCACAAACAACAACCTACATAACTGTCAAAAAACACTGGTAAAGCCAAGGTTATCGGTGACCAACCAAAATAAAGCAAAGCGAACATGATGGGGGCCTGTAACTTAGCAACAGCCAATGATGCACTGTCGGCGAGAGTGAGGAGGTGGGAAGAGGGTGCGTTATGGTTGTGGGGGGTAGTGTGAGAGTGAGTGTCTGGGGGGGCTGTGAGAAAGTGCAAGATTGGTCCAGAGATCTCACAAGTAATGAATGGGGAGGGCTGCTGCTGCTGTCAGGGAGAGCGGAGAGAGAGAGGGAGGGTGTGGTGAGCTGAAATAGCACCAACTCTTTACTTCTGCGAGTTAGTCGGAACTGTGGCAATGTGATTACGGAGGATTGTCGCTTTACGGTGCCTTGTATTAGCTGTGGAATATATGGGAGTGGATAAACATTTGGGTGGAGGGATGGACAGATACTTGACAGCAGGCTATTTCCACCGTTATGACAGGGTGGAGTGTTTGGAGAGTGGGAGACTATTTTTTACACCACTTGAACGGTTTTGACGAATGGTAAACAATATATAGGGTTTACAGAAACACTGTATTTGGAGATTATTGGTCAAACTTGTGTTTGTTTTATACAACCCAGGTGAAGCTGCAAGTGCACGCAGCAACTGTAATGGCAAGTTTATTTGTACAGCACAATTCATACACAAGTAATTCAAAGTGCAAAAGACATTAAAATCACAATACAACAAATCAAAACATAAATAATCACAAATAATCATCATAAAATTAACATTAAAACAGAAGAGTGCAGGATGAAAACCTTTCAGTCATATATGCACAGGAGCCAGTGCAGAGACCTGAGCACAGGACGTATGTGCTTGTATTTCCGGGTTCTGGTCAGGACCCGAGCAGCAGTGTTCTGGATGTACTGCAGGTGTCTTAAGGCTCGTTTGGAGAGGGCAGTGAGCAGGCCGTTACAGTAGTCTAACCTACCGGAGACAAATGCATGGATAAGTCTCTCTAAGTCTAGTTTTGACAGTCTACCTTTTTTGCAAAGTTTTTAGGTGGTAAAAAGCTGCAGATGTTATTGATTTGATGTGGCTGCTAAAGTTCAAATTGTGTGCAGTGTTGTTCAGTGTCCTAGTTTTATTCTTGAGTGTTAGACCTTTATGACCAAGTCGTACCTGTTTGTCAAGGCCTGATCTTGTAAGATCTCAGAAGCTAAGCAAGGCCAGGCCTGGTTAGTACATCTGGGGATATCATGTGCCACAGTGGGGCACCAGTGGCAAAAACTGTTGTTGTGTCCTTTGGCAAGGCACTTCACCCACCTTTCCTAGTATGAAAGAGATATGTGCGTGAGTATTGGTGGTGGTCACAGGGGCCAAAGGCACAGCTTCTGTCAGTTTGCCTCAGGACACCTGTGGCTACAGCAGTATCTTACCAGCACCAAGTGTAGAATGTATGAATAATCCACTGTAAAGCGCTTTAGGTGTCTTGAAAGGCGCTTCTGTATATAAATCCAGTTATGAACTAATTAATGAATTCAACCTAACCTGGCAGTGCAGCCCTCTGAATTGAGTTCTACACACGAAATAGACTAAAGTATGTCTGCTGGTGTCACTATGTTTGTTGTGATTTATTTGGGTACTTCACCTTTGGCTTCCACTCAAACTACAATGCTGCGCTATGATTGGTCTGAACCACTGTTGGCCCAGGTGAAATCACAACAGCAGGAGCCGGGCCAGATGGATTCTTGTGAACAATATCTATGTAGCCCTACGAGGCAACTATTTGTAGTTGGGGTATATGTGTATGTTCTTTTTATTAAGTCCATATGGCATGCCCCACATATACCATAGACCTTACACCTAAAAATGTAACATGCAAGTGTATATGCAAAGTGAGAGTGCCTTTGGCGTCAGCATATGGGCCTGTGCACTGTGACCATGAATAAAAAGACTATCCAAAAGCTTGTGCAAAGACGGTCGTAATTCAGCGATAAAATGACTATGTTTAGTGGCCCTTCAGAAGTATTCCAAATCTACATTTTCCATCTCATGCCTTCGGTTTTACTATCTGTCTTATTTCTATCATCTCGAAAATATTTCAGTTGGAATTAATCTAGTATGAATTGGAGCATTCCACTCTGATACGTCTATGTATTAACAGCACCCTGACTGCGTTCAAAGCAGACAGAGCCCGCTGCCATTTTCGCCGAAGAAACACACAGTATTAAATCTGGGACTGGGAATCATTTTTGCTCTCACTTCACAGCATCTTTACAATCTGAAAATCACAGCAGGCCGTTAAGCATCGAGACAAACTTTTGTGTTATTCTAGTGTTTACCAGCAGTAACCTTGAACGCACTATTCATACGAGGCACATTACCCTTAATAGCCTGTCCATGCGGAATCCACCATATGTTCTCTCCAACATGCTCTACCACAACCACATGCACATCAAAAGCACGCCGCCATAATCTGCAGTGTGCTCTTTGAAAAATCCACTGTAAATCTTTGATAAATCTTTTCTGATCTTTCAATAGTCAATCCGCTCAAAGCTTAGATGTACGGCTCAGAGTTGAAAAGTGGTATTCAACAAAGGACATGGGAAAATCAAACCGCCGAAGATGTGCCCTCCCAAAATGTCCCAGAGCAGCGAACCTATCCCTAAGCCTAATGCCTCAGAGTGACATTTTACGACGTATCACTAAAGAAAATAACACTGGAAATGATAATATTGAAACTACCATAGCATTTCCTAAATGTGCAATGTTGTTTAAAAAAATATTTGACTGCAGAACAAGTAAGGTGATGGAATTACTGTGCAGGAGAAGTTTAGATGGTTACCTCTGACACAACAATCCAGGCAAAATGAAAATGACTTGCAATGTGAAAGAAGAAAAATACAACTCCAGGTATGTTTTTATGAGAGCAGAACATTATAACATGTTTAAAAGCTCCAAAAAAGTAAAAGCAAATTTTGTACATGTGTCTTCTAGTGAATGACATAATGAAACACACAAGTAGTAGTTAGTTATATTCACAGTCTGCAGCTCAAATATATTATACAAAACAAGAAATGCAAAGAAATGGTTAACATGATACATACTTCATTGTGACAGGCCTGCCTATCTTGACCTCTGCTGCGATTCTGTATCCAAAACCAACCTTCTCATGGAGGACGAGTAAGAAAAAAGGGGCCCTCCTTATGCAGTGAAGGTGAGTCTCATGGCAGCCTTTGAAGCTTGCAGTTCACTCTTGAAGTTCACTGAAATCAATAACAGGAACGTGCACAGGCCAGGACAGCATGGGCTCCAGCTGGAACACCGCTGGGCTCAGTCTGTCGGTAACCACAACCCTGCATGGAACTACTGTGGCTTTCTCCTGGCTGGACTATTGATTCTTCCAGGTTCCATCATGTCTGTTGCAATTAAGATGAGATAAATAGATGAGTTCGAGGGTCTTTTGCAAATCCCCAAATGAAATTAGGAGCACATTTTGTAACTTTTCTGATCACGTATATGAAGATGGTATTACTTTGTCTGAAAAGTTACCCTGAAAACCTGCATCCTCCTGACTGTGAGTGGCACCTGCTTGTCACCATAGTGATAAGTTTGAGTTCGTTATTGACATACTTTTACCTAGGCAATGCAAAAACCAGCAAATGGCATATAGGCTACTTCAGAAAAGCTACATTGTGGGCTCATAGACTGTATAAAGAAGTGGACTAAAAGAGTGTGACGTCACCCATAGCATTCGATGCCAGTCAAATGAAGAGCACCAAGGCTAGCGGTCGGAATTCCAAATATGGAATTCCGACTGTGAGTACCACCACGGCAACCGAAGAGCCAATCCGGAGTGAGGCTGTTGAAGGTAACGTCCCTTCCCGCCTGCACCGCTGGTTTAGCAGGGAGCAGGCGCTTAGCAACGTCGTCAATCAAACCTGTTGCCAACAGTAGCGGGAGCGACCTCTGAGAGAGAAGGCATATGATTTGTCTGTTATTAATGTTCATATCTTGATTTACAGACACAGATCATGTAGACGGGTTAATACGAGCATTTTAAACAAAAATAACAAGCCTGACAGCAGCAGTGACGGAGAGAGGGGCGACGGTTTCTCAATACAAAATGAACTGGAGCCAGATGCGGTGGAGCCTGAAGCGCGCCCATGATCACTTCCTATGTGGAACGTGGCGGCTACCAGGTTAGCTATGTCCATTTATATATGCGCCTTAAAGCTTCAGATAGATAGAGCAATAAGACAATATATCAAATTGTAACAGAGAGGAACAAATGTTTTGCGCAAATCTAATCCCGGCACTACAATACAAGCAAGAGTAAGAGTAAGTATGGATTTTGGTCGGCTTGTATTCCTGGATTTGCATGTCCGGTCAAGCTCTCTCTCCCTGCAGACAGGACAAGGTGTGCGGGGGCTCATCTATCAGTACAATCCAACATGGGTTAAGCTGTCAGCCCTAAATCAGCAGGGATAGGCGCCTACCACCCCTGACCCAACGACCAAACTGTAAAGGACAAATGAATGCTAAGTCAATAGTATTGGATTCTCAGTTTGAGCAGCTGAGAGGAAATAGAATGCCATGAATCAAGGCATGTGGTTCGAATCCAAGAAGGTCTGCCAGTTGTTTGTTTCTTTCCTTTTAAATCTGAATTTTGGTGCCATGTTGCATTTCGGAAGCAGGATACACCCCCTGCTTGTCTCCATGAAAAAAAAATTATAATAAATCTAACATTTTAAAGTGGAAAAACAGCCCACAGTTCACTCCTTTGTCATAGAAGGAATTATTCATTGTGGTCAAAAACATGTTGCATACACAGAATTTTCGTTTTGCAGCATTGGAATAAAGAAAAATGCATAATATTGCGAGATAGGGACAAAAATCCAAAATCCAAACCCAAGGAGTCAGTCAAGGGGCAAATGATGGACTTTCGCCGTACTCTTTACTACATCTCTGTGTAATCCCATTGATCCATAGAAACGTCTTACTCCTACAACTTTTTGTCCAGTTGACAGATTTTACTTTTGGCTTTTACTATTTTTTACTACGGTTTGATTTTAGATAGTCTGGTCCATAGACTGTATATATAAATGGACATAGCTAACCTGCTAGCTGGAAGCGAAGCATGGGTGCATTTCCGGCTCCATCGACTCTCACTCCAGTTCACATTGCATTGAGAAATTGTCACCCTTCTCTCTGTAACTGCTGCTGTGAGCCTTGTCATTTTGGTCTTAAAATATTCGTATTAACTCTGCATGATTCTGGTGTTTTTATTTCGCCATATTGTCCGTAAAACAAAATATGAACATTAATAACAGACAAACCAGGTGCCCTCTTTCCCCACAGTTGCTCCCACTAGCGTTAGCAACAGGTTTGATTGACCAGCGGTGCGGGTGGGAAGGGGCGTTACCTTCAACAGCCTGGCTCCAGATTGGCTCTTTGGTTGCTGTGATACTCGTGGTCGGAATTCCAAATATTGAACTTGGCTCCAAATTCGCCGCTATAACTGCTCGCCTTGATGAGCTTCTTTTGACTAGAGCCAAACGTTATGGGAGACGTCACTCTCACTTAGTCCACTTTTTTAACACGGTCTATGATCTGGTCTATCACAATTTGATGAAATACACAATAACATCACACTATTGTAATTTTATTCATTTTCCCTTTTTATTACATTGTACTTTGCCATAAAATATCCAAAAGGTGAATTCACAAATGTCGAACCTGATCATTTCTATGACTAAACCCAAGAACTCACTGTATTACAGACAAAAAACTGCATTTAACAACATTAATTATAACTGCCCCCCATCTGTGTTAAACATTCTTGCCCTATAAAATGTTGCGTTGTCGCCTGAAATCCAGCAATATTTGACAAAGAACTTTCTCCTCTCAAAAAAAAATAACTCGAAATCGTGATATCGTGATTCTGACGCATCCACCATAGTGCCAAATGCGTCTTTCGCTGAAAATCGCTTTCGCCCGCCGGCCTATCTTATTCTATTTCCCGAGGTAATTAGATGGATACCTAGACAAAGCTGAATACAAAGTAAGACTATGAAGGCGCAGAGGAGAAGTGACGTCTGTGACCCAAAATAACACAGCTCCTGACATGTAGCCATGGCAGCCCCCCCCAACCTTTGCAGTAGATATGATACGTCAATAGAACTTCCAAACACGTATGCAACGCTCTCCTTTCACTTGCTGAGTGGACAACGCAGGCTGTCGCTAATGGGTCTTTTGTTACGTGACTCCTTTGCTCTAGCATAGATCCATTTACTTGTTTCTAGGGTATATTCTTCCTCCATTTCCCCTTTTGGTGTCTTTCAGCTAGTCATCCTGCATTACGTTTGCTTGTGTTTTTACCTACTTAGAGTTCTGCCAGTGGAGTATCTGTAACTAATAGCTTCATAACGTCATGTTCTCTATAACTCTATGGGAGATTCACTATTTTTGAAAGGTTATTATCATTACGTATTTGGGATTGGCTCTACAAACTTGCCCTATTAATCGTGGGTCTCCTCAGGTCTCCTGCTGAACCGGCCCAATTGATCATAAGCAGTACTTTTAACAGCAAATTAAACTATTTCTACCACTATAACCTCAAACATCACATTGGATTGTGATACAGACCTAAAATGAATGTGTTTCAAGCCTTATTAACCACACTGCATTGATCACCGGTCTGTGGCCCTCCGTTTCGAATATGTTTTGACATGTGGCCCTCTATAAAAAGAGTTTGGGCACCTCTGATTTAAACTGACAACAATTACATCTTCGGGGTTGAATATTGGCACCACTTCCTGAAGCTATTGTGAAAACATTATTCCACTTTTGTTTATTTATGCAGATAGAGAAGACATTGTCCCAGTTTTCGTTTCATATGGGCAAGCCCAGACATATTAACGAAAAAACAAAAAAAAAAGGTAACATGGCGGCTGAGTGGCTAGCATTCACGCCTCATAGCAAGAAGGTTTCGTTTTCGAGTCCCAGGCTATTCTATGTGCCATTTCCATGTTTTTTCCTATGTCTAGCTGAGTTTCCATCAACCCAAAACAGGTAAAATCCTCCAGCTGATGCAGTCCTGAACACACCTGTCTCAAAATCTACAAAAATGTAACACCTTCGTATCAAAATCTTTGCTATTTTGAATTACTCTCAACATCAAAACATGTTAAAAGATGTGGTAACTGAGACTTTTAGAACTAGCATCCGTAAATTTACCAGTCACTGTTTTAGCCCCATTCTGTAAAAAGAAGTGCTACAACAATACACTTGTCATGTATTTCGAGTATTACCCTGTTTACTTCCAGGTTTCATCATTGCCTTCTCCTGTCCACAAACCAAACCTTTCTGTCCTTCTATGGCAGTTTTTTGCACCCAGTGTTGACAGGTGTTGCATTTTCTATTGCCACGATATACCTCACTGATACAAAGCCTAGCAACATAAATATAGACTATTGGGATTCAAATGTCGAATGGAAAAGGTGTACAGTGTAACTTTTCCAGATCAGCCTAGCAGCCTGCTTGTTGCCAAACCAATGCTACACTGTGGAATTATATCTCCATGGCAACAAGCAGCTGTCTAGGCTGATCTTTAAGTGGGAAAAGTTACATTGTAGACCTTTTCCATTCAACATTCTTTTCCTATTTTATGACCAACTTTTATGCAGGTGACCACTATGTCAAGTTAAAGGTTAGATCTGTGGAGAGGCAAGCTAAGTCACAGTAGAAATTCATGTTTTTCAAGGTAAGGTATGTTTGAGCAAGACAAACATCCATCCATCAATTTTCTTCCGCTTATCCAGGTCGCGGGGGCAGCAGTCTAAGCAGGGACTCCCAGACTTCCCTCACCCCAGACACGTCCTCCAGCTCCTCCGGTGGGACCACAAGGCGTTCCCAGGCCAGCCGAGAGACATAGTCCCTCCAGACCACGGGGAAGACCCAGGACACTCGTCCTGGGTCTTCCCCGTGGCCTCATCCCCATATCAGTCCATTGTGGTGAAGAAGGAGCTGAGCTGAAAGGCAAAGCTCTCGATCGACCAGTCAATCTACGCTCCTACCCTCACCTATGGTCATGAGCTCTGGGCAAAGCGGCCGAAATGGGTTTCCTCTGCAGGGTGGCTGGGCGCACCCTTAGAGATAGGGGGTGAGGAGCTCGGTCACGGACGGGGAGCTTAGAGTAGAGCCGCTGCTGAGGTGGCTCGTGCATCTGCTCAGGATGCCTCCTGGATGCCTCCCTAAGGAGTTGGTCCGGGCATGTCCCACCGGGAGGAGGCCCTGGGGAAGACCCCGGATACGCTGGAGAGACTAAGACAAACATCTGTGATAAAATAAATATGCAACAGATACGTTTATTATCATACTGTGGAACATTTAAGGTAGAGTAATAACATCTCCATGGAGACACAAGCAGATAGCAGATCCTGCATCAGAATTCCCATTGCTATTATTTATTTACTGTTCATTTCAAAGTAGAAAAGTTTGCTTCCTGCCTCTGAGCAATACATTCTCAATCGTTAAGAACTTGACCTTCGTATGTGTCCAAACTACAGATGAAGCGATATCTCGTCTCCCACCTTGGCTCTCCCCTGCGCCCTTCTCTGTCTAGACTGCTTCCCTGCTCCAAAACGCGCTATTTCGGTTAAAAAAGTGAGCGCTTTGACCCTGAGCGACAAAAACTGCAGCATTATCAACACAGTCTGTAACATCTCCAGCTCTGGGAATATGGAGATCTGTGCCTTTTGATCATCCCATGTTTGAAATGCTGAAGCAGCTATAGCACCGCGACCTTGACGATAAACACTTGAAGAAGGGATGTATGAGGCTGTAGATTTTAATAAAGGTATAAAACTAACACTTTTTCAGTCTCCCTTCACTATGTAAAAACTCCTAGCACATCACAAGACAGTTGAGTGGTCTGAGGGTTGATGAGGCTAAGAGACTGAAGTGATATATGCACTAACACACTCTGTCCTAATGGAAAGACCTCACCATGCTACATCTATGTGTGGTATGTCTAACACGTCCGCTTCAAGCACATGCTGCCTTCAAACAGGGCGTCATGAACATTGGTTCGTCTGATCAGCTTTCTTTGATTTCTGTGACAGCCCTGCTAAGTAAAGTTGATAATATGGCAGATCCAAGGGGAAGGTCAGTGGGAAAATGGTGGCGCAAGGAGGGGATAAGACTGGGATTTAACCAATGAGGGGGAGCTACAGAATCTGCACAACTACCACAACTGAAGTCAGAGAGGAGCCACAGGTAAAGCAGAGTAGAGAGAATAGATGTGAGGCCCAGGTAAAGACAGTAAAGACACAACAGATGTGAGGCCCAGATAGAGACAAAATAGATGTGACGTGAGTGCTTAGAGCACCCTCTCTGGAGGAGCAGCAGCCGTAGCCACAGGGGCTGATCTCACACGTCTCTGGGCTGTGCTTTGAACTCCTTCTGCCACTAAAGAGACACACAGAGCGCTCCCATAATAATATTATTATATGGCCTTCATATGGTAATATGCTTTTATTGCTATGAAGAAATATGAATATGACGGCTTTCAGAGGCAGCTCAGGGAATTACACGGCTGTCATGGTCCTGTGTGTCAGCTGAATCTTTAGATACTGCATTTATCTTGGCTCTGAAAGTGAGAATCTATTACCTTGTTTACCTTTGCCATGATAAGCACAGACATGCTGTGTATTCACTGCTGTTTAGTGATGGCAGCAGAGCACTATAACAGATGTGTTTAGTGCAGGTCTGGAGAGCAGACCAGAGACAGACTCCGTGCTCCTAATGAGACAAAACAGACATTTACTCTCAACATAATGAGTTAATGCATTTTGTCTGCTTTCGTGAAAGTGGCTATGCAGTCATTACTTCATGATTTTGCATTCCTAAGATTCATTTGGGGTTGAATGCAAATGTTTTTAAGATCACAGCCTGACTGAACTGTGCCCCATCTTCCTCACAGGACTGATGTGTTCTTGTTTCTACACAGATGGATGTGTTTACTCCTGATTTAGAGCAGTGTTCTCTGACCATGTGTAAAACATGCACAAATGGAGCCATGCCACATGGGCAGAGGGAGGAGATGTTATTTTAGGAGAAGTCAGTATTAAAGAGGAGTTAGCACCTCTTTGCCTGCAGCTCATAAAGAAGAATGATGCGCTCATAAGTGGATATGATTCGCTCCGCTCCAGCCTGCAGCATGTGCCACTTAAGAGCTCAGCTGTGAGCAGAGGGTGGGGGTCATTCACCATTTAAAACCACACATTTTTATCAAAAGATGAAATGATAGTTTTATATTACATCAGAGAAAACAATAACAGTAAGCACACATTTAAAACTGAAATACTTTTAGGTCTAAAGCCCTGTTGAAGGCTACAAGAGAGAGAAGCCAAAGGATGTGTTTATTTCTTTGACAAAGCACTGGATCGATATCTTATATAATGCAGTTCAATGGTTCTGGGCAGTGTAAATAACAGCGTGGGACAAGCCATGCCACAGGAAAGCAATACAAATCTGCAGAAAATCAAACTATCTGATGTGGGTAATAATGGTTGCTTTTTACGACTGTGTTGTATAATAACTTGAATGTTTTAATGGTTCACAGCCCAAACCTGTTTTCTATCCATCTCTCCCAACAACACTTACATCTACTGCAAAGTTTACCATCACAAAATCCTCTGAAATACTTGAGTGAGTGAATGGTGAGTAACGTTTTCATTTTTGTGCAGTACTAGCCCGAGACATTCAATGAGCAATGTTTTCCTGGTGGTACATTTGGACATATATGAGATGAGTCCTTCTTCTACGCAGGACAATGACAAAGGTTCCAGATTCCATGTTTGTAGTTGTTTCGAAGGCTTTTACTTTCCACGTCATACATTTATGCATATATGTACATTGTGTCTCTTGCTTCAAAAACACATCAAACTATAACACACCATTATAAATATGGATTATGCATTCCAGGTATGAAAATCACAGAAACATCTGAATTTACATTTTGTTGCATATACTGTCAGTAATTATATATATACACATGTGTCAGAGTGAGGTACTGCTTCGATGTACAACTGAATTCATGCCATTTTACCTGTTTTATTCACATTTGGTAGACTCGTATATTATTACTTTTGGTTTGGTGGGGATAGTACCAGTGCTAAATATTTATCATAATTCTAACAGATGGCAGTTTGTGACAAAAAGTTGAGAAAAATACTAAAATCACTGAACACTGAAAATTCCATCCAAAATGTATAGACCATTTACAAACAAGGATGGAATATTTCTAACAAACAAAATAAAGTTAAAATTAATGTTATTAGTCTAATCTTAACTGTTGTGTACTTTTGGCCCTTGTTAGCATTATGGCTGCTACGTAACAATTATGGAATTACCTGTAATATTCACTTTAAATAAAATAGACAAGCAACATTAAAAAGGTGGTACAAGCAAAATGTTTTTTTTGGTTTTTCTTTTAAGGTTTTCATAGTATTATAACGTTCCCTCATCAGAAACATGCCTGAAGAGGTTTTAGATGTCATCCATGCAAATTACTATAATCTAGTGATCTTTCCCGGGCCCTATTCAAACCCTCCTTACAGATAAAGTAAAAGTCTGTCTAGTTCTCCATGAATATATAAAAACATGACACAAAACTGTATGCGATGTGCAGTAGTTTCTTTAGCGGGATTGTTCTGGCCCTAAGCCTTAAGTTCTTTTTGTTGTTTGAACATTGTTGTGTTAATGTTGTACATTAAGTTTCTTGTGTGCGTCCCTGAATCTTTCCCCATAATCATGGCTGTTGGACCCCTGATTGGAGGACTGTTTCCCAGCCTGGCCAATCCTGGGGCCCACCTCAGCCGTCTCCCACCCTACTTAAGACGACACACAATGGCACACTGGTCTGGTGTGGCCAGTGTGCCATTGTGTGTAGGGGGTAGTGACTCTGTGTTGTGAGACATTTCATCATCAGTACTGACTCTGTTCGACAAGATTTTGTTATTTACTGTGAAATTTGCGTTTTAGTTTACTTGATCTTTGTTTTTGTTTAAACCCTTGCAAGGTACCATATTTTTCAACATATTTTTATTCCTCTTTTGTTCAGTTTACCCTTAACATTCATGTTAAATTACTTCTTCATTTCTCATTTTCCATCTTGGTTGTCTTTTGTTACTTCCTTGTCCCCACACGACTTGGGTTGTAACAGGGATGCTCCATGATTGTGTTGTGATATCGCTCTGAAGGGGGAATGACTTAGCGCAGGGAGCAAAAGGAGGGGGGGACTCAGAGCAAAACGAAAGTGAAACTTATAAAACTTTTTTTTGGTTAATACTGCACTCTCAAAACAATAAAATGTAACGATCTAAATGTGTTATGTGTTAGCAGTTAATACAACACAGAAGTAAAAAAAACCCCTCTTTAAACAATATAGACAAACATTAAATAACACCGTAGGCCTTATACATTCACATTTGCAGCATTATGGCAGTGATTTTGCTGTGTGGCTAATTAGCGTCAGGCAACATCATGAGAATGGACAGCGTTTCAAGACCAGCTGCCCACTCAAACAAAATGAAAGCTCTCCTGTTTTCACAAAGGAAATTATAGGTGTGTGAGAACATAAGAGGCTGGGATGGCATGTTGCCGTAGGTTGAGGAGGGGAAAAACATGGTGAAATGACTAGTTCTGATTCATAAATGTAGTGTGTCAGTGATGTTTGTAATCATGATTATTATACAGTGGAGGGGGTGTGGCCGAAAAGCCTATCAGATCAAACCTGCTCGTCTCCATAGAGATGTTATTGTCCGGAATGTCCAAATCAAGTTACCGTAGGCGACAGTAGCTCAGTTTGTTCACTGATCTGAGGGTTGGCAGTTCGAATCCCACTCTCGACGTAAATATCATTGGTTGAGCGATTAGATCTTCTGACCCACTGACTGGTGGTGCAATTCCAGCTCCTATAGATAAATGCTGTCATTGTGTCCTTGGGCAAGACACTTACTCACTTCAACTCTGGTGTATGAATGGGTGAGTGGTTCCTTGATGTAAAGCACTTTGAGTTCCTTGAGTGTGGAAAAACGCTATATAAAAATGTGACCATTTACCAGTTGCATCTGTGGAGAGGAGTCTTCGCTCATAGTAAGAATAATTGTTTGTCAAGGCAGTTTTTTTTTTACTATTATAACTACAAAAGTTACATAGTATTCAAAAAAGGTCTAGGACAGGGATGCCAAAACTTTTTTCACCAAGGGCCATATCTTGAAAAATATTCAATATGGAGGGCCATTGGTCAACACCGTAGATAATTCAGATGGGTGTTATTTAGGTTTTATTGGTAGGATTACTAAATTTGCCGTAAAATGTACTGATTACGTTCAGTTGGGTCAGTTCAACTGAAGGCCTGAGGGCCAATAAAAATTGGTCTGACACCTCCATATTTTGGACAACTCTGGTCTAGGACATTAAACATGTGAGAGAAAACTAGAATCGGGATAAGCTTTAAATATTAAACTGCTAAATTACTTCAAAGTTAAATTGGATGAGGTCTAAAATAAAGGCTGGGTGTCATTATTTGCAGAGGACATATTCTGATGGATTGATGAGAACGCTGCAGTTTAACTTTACCAGAGGTGAGTAATAAAGTCACCTAATTATTTTCACAATTTCCTGATCTTGCGCCTCTGTGTCTATCATTCTGTCTGCCCCCAGTGCTCTCTTTCATTGGCTGTTGCCGTAGTGATGTTTTGTGGTTACGATATGAAAGAGTCACACTGACACCACACACATGAGGAGCTAAACCGGGCTAATTATCCTGTAGTGTGTGGCAGGCTTTAGCTGTTTTTTTTTTTTTTAAGCCAAGTTCTATATTAGGAATTCTGACCCGAGTATCATAGCAACCAAACAGCCAATCCGGAGCGAGGCTGTTGACATAACGCCCCTAAGTAACGCTTAGCAACACTCAATCAAACCTGTTGTTAACGCTAGCAAACTCTGAGAAAGAAGGTGCCTGATTTGTCTGTTATTAATGTTCATATCTTGATTTACGGACAAAATGGCGAAATAAAAATACCAGAATCAAGTAGAGCGGGTTAATACGAACATTTTAAGGTCAGAATGATGAGGCTCACTGCAGCAGTTACAGAGAAAGGGGCGACAGTTTTTTGGTGTAAAGTGAATTGGAGCCGGAGTCGATGGAGCTGGACGCACGCCCATGATCACTTCCTATTTGGAACGCTCCGGCTAGCACGTTTTATATATACGGTCTATGAGTGTCCCCAAGCCAGAGGAGCACTGGAGGGTCTCTTTGCGCAGTTAGTCGTCCAGCCATTTTCAAACTCCTCAAAATCATCACACTTTCACTTATTTTTTGCTTTAAACACATCAGCTGTGAAGTCAGAATGTTCGCAAACAGCCTACCATAAAATAAAATGGCCGCCCACTCATGGAGATAAAAAGTCAGGTCCTGCTGCGAATGTGACTGATAACTAATCTTACTTAATCTTATCATGTTTCTATTTCCAAATCTGTAGATCTTTAGCAGGTCTTACAAGTGAAGATTTTGGATAACACGAAATACGGAACAGACATTTGGCAGATAAGAGCTTTTTTGAGATAGCGCTCACTTTTCTAATTACTTTCAGTGAATGTGGCATCAAGGATTTTCCAATTACTTGTCTGAAAAAAAATGATTACTTTACATCGGAAAAAAAAGTAACTTGGTCCAGTTAGGAGGTCGCAATAAAGCCCTTATGGCGGATGTTTCACTGCAAATAAAACAACACGAGGATGGAGAAGAGGCCGGAGAGAGGGGAAATGCAATCATTTTTCACATCACACGGGAAAGCATGTGTAAGATGTGAAGAAGCGGGGGTACACTGGGAAGGGATTGATTGTGCGAATTGACTATATAGTAGACATAGCTCCAAGGCTTTATATTATAATCCTTCTAATTCCAGTAACGTAAAGAAGTATGAACTATGTAACTTCGCTTGTTTCAAAAGAGTTGCTATTTCTTTGCCTGGAATTGTCACATCCTTCCTAAAAGTGGGGTCGCCTCTCCATAGCTCTGACCTGTGACTGAGCAAGTTGGCGTCGCTTGTGAGACGGATAAACGATATGTCCGAGGAGACGCAAGAAAATAGTTCTAGTGCCCATTTAATGACAGAGTTTCTGATGTTTGTTCCAGATTCCATTAAAGCCCAAATAAGCTACTTTTTGCCTGGTGTATAAGAAAGCAAAGAGCGCCGTAATGCATCGTAGAGTGAGTATGATATGTAATTTTTGTGATTATAGCTACATAATCGACAGTTCTTCACAAAGGACATCCATCTGCCAAAACCTCACAATGACACGAAAGTACAAGAAGAATCACGAAAGTCACATTTCCCCTGCACTTTCCTCATTAGAATGATTATAGGTCACTGTTGTGTTGTTTTGTGTTGGAACGGATGACTTATTATTTGTAAAGGTGTTGTTTTCATGTGTTGGTGGTGTTAGTTTCTAAGAGATAAACGCCCTAGTATTATCGGATGGCTTGGTGTTTTTAACATTTGAAATTACAGTTAATGAAAGATGTTTTTTCTTTGTATTTGTCAAGCAATATGTAAGAATCCACCACAGACGAACAGAATCATTTGTGATGTCACTAGATCTAGAAACTACATTTTCTGTTTCAGCATGTTTTCCTGGCGTAGTAATATTGCTAAAGCATGCATGAAATGTTTAACAAGGCGGAGAGAATGGAAGAGCAACGGGTCACTAAACACGAGAGACTGCTTAAATTTCTCAATGTTTTACTTGATTAATTTAATGTAACTTTATGTATAGATATATGTTTGTTTATTTGCTACAAAACTGGGCATCTGACCTTGCCTAAGATTCAGAAAATACTTAACAAAGATGCGAATCTGGTCACCGTTGAATCTCCCTGAGTTCAGATGGGTGTGATTGACAGGTGGATTGACCAATCAGGGACACTTGTGGTCCGTATCAAAATAAATATGGCTACTTCCGAGCAATAAAGAAACAAAACATCACAAGGGACTGAAAGACATTTCTGCAGAATCAATGAGCGAAGTTATAAACTCTGTTATTCTGAGGTGAGAGAAATGTCATTTTATTCAAAATGACGGGTGACCCATGAGCTGCTTTGTTTCACTTGCATCACTGAATCATGTCTGGTTCTGGCTCGAGATGCGATGGAGGGCGTGGTGACCAGACAAAAAATGCAGAGATATCATTCTGGATTTGCCAGGCAACATTTGACCTACACTGCGTTACATAAAATTGGAGCTAGAACAGTCAAGTCTTGCATTGACTGTGTATGGAAACCCACACTACGTACATTTCAGCCGCTGCCAAGAAAAAAATAATAACTTAGCTGCAAAAACTAAAACAACTCTTGACTAAAAGCAACACGATTAGAATTTAAAATGTTTTGTCATTTCCGTCCGTCAGCTCGAATGGAAAACGTATTCAATCCACAACAGGAATAAGGAAATTACGCAACTTGCAAATGGTGAGATTTCTCATTTGTGAACCAAGCTTTTCACAGGCTGCAGTTTTCTAATCTTCAGGGAATGGTACGCACACATCGGATCCTTAGTTACACAACCATAAATAGACGCCATACTGTGTAACACTTGTACATCCTGCCATGTTAGCAGTGTCAGGGAGCCTTATAGAAATGCATTAAGTAGGTGAGCACATGCCGTCGTTGCATACATTCATACCATTCATCATAGAACAAGGATAGGTTCTATTTCGAAGTATAATAACATGTCTTATTCAGAACATATAAATATTCAAGTAGAGCTATATGCATGCAAGCAATTTAAAATATCAATACGTAAGAAGCTACTTATTTCCCACTGGGTTTCATTAAAGTTGTATTAAGCCTAATAGCCAATAAGTGTTAAGGTTTGTTTGTGTAAGCTACTTGTCACAGTTCCCATTAGGCCCAGTGCTCCTTCCCTGCGTTATTGTGAAGTCCACAGTCACAGCAGTGGACAGCTCACCTCTATCTGCAGTCCTGTGGGGGGGTAAGACTCAACATGAAGACCAGCGCTGAGGGCTCAGGCAGTGGAGAAGAGAGATGGACTCGCACACCTGAAAAAGAGGATAAGAGGACATCAGTACAGTATCAGAAGCAGGGGTGTCCAAATGCGCCCCCTCAGACCGGTTTTTATTGGTCCTCAGGCCTCCAGCTGAACCGGCCCAATTGATCATGAGCAGTACTTTTAACAGCAAATGAACAATTTCTACCACGATATCCTCAAACATCACATTGCAGTGTGATACAGACCTAAAATGAAAGTGTTTCAAGTCTTATTAATACACAGCGGCTCTGTCAAAGCTGTGTTTAAAGCACCGCACTGTATTGATCACTGGTTTGTGGCCCTCCGCTTCAAATATTTTCAAGATGTGTCCCTCGATAAAAAAAAAAATTGGACACCTCTGTCGTAAGTCATAAGAAGTAATATAGAATGTGTTTAAAACTGCTTTGTGGATGGATTTGAAATAAGGAAGTATATAAGGAGAGCTGTATTGGTTTCAATGGCCTTGGCTTATGTTAAGTGTGCCCAGATTTTCAAAATAAAACGTTGAGACACCACAAATTTAGGGTGTTCGTTCATTTATGACTTATTCAACTCACTTGTCAGTCTGTAGATTATCTGAGAGACTTCAGTCAGTGGAGTGTGTTCTGGTAAGTTTCAAGCATGTTTTTCTGTATTTTGCCTAAACGAATGACAATATATTCCCCTTTTTACAGATGTCGGGTATCAAATTTGTCAAAAATAGGGACACCTGGGATATTTCTTTTATAAAACTGGGACAAATCAATGGTTTTGGATACAGGGAGATCTAATTACCCTAGCTTATGTCCAACACAGACCTGTCAATCATGGAACAATAGAAGTGTGACCACCATAGACTGTATATGCAAATGGTCATAGCTAACCTGCTAGCCATCGTGTTCCAAATAAGAAGTGAGCATGGGCTCGCTTCTGGCTCTATCGACTCTGGGTCCAATTCACTTTATATTGAATCAACTGCTGCCGTGAGCCTCCTTTTGGTCTTAAAATGCTACTATTGACTTGCTCTACATGATCCTGATGTTTTTATTTGGGTATTTTGTCAGTTAATCAAGATATGAACATTAATAACAGACAAATCAGGTGCCTTTCCCCAAGATTGCCCTGGCTAGCGCTAGCAAGAGGTTTGATTGACAGCGTTGCCAAGCAGAAGTGTGGGCGGGAAGGGGCGTTACCTTCGACAGCCTGGCTCCGGATTGACTCTTTGGTTGCTATAATACTTGCGGTTGGGACTCTGCTCCAAATTTGGCCCTGTAACGGTTAGCCTCAGTTAGCTTCATTTAACTGGAGCTGAACGCTACAGGTGACATCACTTAGTCCACTTCTTTATACAGTCTGTGGTGACTATGTGATCAGTTCAGACAAATCACTGTGAAAGCGGCAAGAGCGTAGCTAGCATGAGCCAAGAGGAAGGCTAGGCTAAGCATTACAAAGCTAACTTTTAGGTGTTTTGAGGATTTTTGAAAGTCGAACAAGTTCATGTTATGCATTAAAGAAGAAATCCAACCAATCCAACATTTGTGAAAGCTGCAGATGCCCTGTCAAACAAACACGAGTTCAATTTCACAGAAAATACATTGCGCTCTATGAGAGATTTTGTTCTTGGCAAGGCTGCTGTACCGTGAAGTACCCAAACTCACATCAGCCTCAAGGGAGTGTGCGTTTGCAAAATTGCCGGAAATCTGTGCCAACTAGTCAACCGGTGGCATTTATTCGCCACTTTAGGTATCAGTTTTACATCCACTATATAGTGTCCTAATGTAACACTACACCGGCCTTGTCTGTGTGAATGTCAGTAGTGAACAAGGTACAGGTAATGTTGCTTTCAGGTATTTTTGTACTGGTATGGCACATTTTATAACTTAAAACAAAATGTGGATAACGGAAAATACGGTTTGCCAAGCACTCCATTTAGACCTATTATGCTAAATGGACTTTCAGAGCTTTTAACCCTGTTATAGTTGCTTCCCTTTCTCGTTTACCCTCTCGAAGTTGTTTTTGGAGTGATTTGTGCATGTTTGAGCAATCTTTAATCGCTTATTTTCAAGAGGCCACATCAATACCCGTTTTCACCGCCACCGGCAAACGCCCACTGCTGTCTACTTACTTCGTTCTTCAGTTTTATTTTCTTAATCTTTGATAGACATAGGATTCAGATACTCTCTAGTGCGATCTGCAGCTATCCGTAGGAGGGGTCGACAGCTACACGGCTCTTTACGCCGACGTCAGTCCATCACTTATTTCGTTTTAGATGAACTTTGCGACTGAATATGTGCAAATTACAACATAATGATCCAGGGCTGTCATAGATTATAACGATAGAGCAGACACAGGCACAATTAAGTCTTCTTTAAAAGTTTGTGTGTCACCGCTAACAGCAATGGACGAAAGGAAACCAAATAGGTGCAGTCATTTTAGCGACTGACAAGCAAACAAATCGATGTCATCATAGCGAAAGTAATGCGAGTCCAGACATTTGCAGAAGAACAAGCCCCTTGATAGTTTATAGACTTTGCAACCAAATCTTCTGCTGCTGCTTGGAAGAAAAAACATCTCAGGAACAATTACGACGTTGTGAATGAAGAAAAAATACACAAGGGCAAGCAATGTGGGCAAAGCTTGCGTAAATCAACATCCTGCTACCACCCCGTACTAAGATTTCACTTTACTGCGTAGCTTTGATGCCCCATTTTCTGCATTTAAAGTCAAAGTCACAGCACTATATAAAGACATCAACACAGCTGTTCAGTTCGGTTCATAACCAGAGAAACCAGAGCGCCGCCTACTCCGAAAATACATCTCAAATTGTAGACACTAACACAAAAATGATGCCACCTCTTTGCACAACCCACCGAACACAGATCAAAGTGGCATCGGATGGGACGAAACAGTCTTTTTACGCCGTAGTGAAAGATTTACAAAGTGCGTGTGCTTAGGAAAAGAAAAATGCTGACACGTTGGCAGGGAGTTTTCCCAGTTATCTGTACTAACAAGCCGTCCGCTATCAAGGCGATCATTAACAGCCCTGCTCATGCTACGTTTTCATGTTTTAAAATGGTACAGCAGTGGAACGGGGGTTTATATACCGATAGTCAACACGGCGTTTAAAGCAAAGGTGGAACCAGGCTGTCTCCCGTACGCAATTAATGTCAGTTCGGAGCTTAGAGGAAACACCCGCGAGCTTCAGAACACGCAATTTTTTCACATGCGGGACTTGTGAAAAAGATGGGTAATTATATTTTCTACACTTAATTGTCAGCGCTTGTGTTTACGAGAGGATGTAAGCTCTGCACTTGTTCAGAAACGTAGCATCAAAACAATAATGCACAAGAGGATACGACTGTTCGCTATAAGGGAGGATGTGCATTTATGTTCAGGTCCCCGGTGGGAAGTAAAGCTGGCGATAATGGAATTCTCCTTTCCACAATGTTTTAATGGCTTTGTGCAGTCAGGGTTCCATTTCAAGAACGTAAACTGTGAGTTTTAAATGAGGAACTGTACAGTCAGCCTTATGCTCCATGTGCGCTACACCAGTGACGCCGCAAAACTGTACTTTGGAGGAACTGGCGGGAGCGTATACATGAAGGGTTTGCGTATTACTACAGCGAGTGATAGTATTGTAAGTCGGAGAGCGGCAGATAAAAGCACGTGGTCACTGTGTTTATTGCTAATAAGCGGGGTCGGCCCTAGCTTTCAGGGGGCCCTAAAGCAGAACTTGTCTCTGGACCCCTTGACAGTGAATATACCTGGGCTCAGCTACTGGTGACTCACATTTGACAACGGTATGACCCTGCTCTCATCACCTTGTCCAATTGTGTTTCTATTTATATGACCAAGAAACTGTAAAAACTTGTAAAAACTTGCCATCAACAGCCATTCAAAAGTACCTCAGCAGCCTCAGCGCACTTTGAGGGTGTAAGCACAAATGCCTGATTCAAAAACAAATGTAGGCAGGAGATATTTTGCTACAATATATAAAACAAATGTAATTTTTAAAGAGGGATATTTAGGCTGCTGTAAACACCTGAGTACTGTGTCCACTATAACTACATATTATATTACACTTTCAGTACAAATCTATGGGTTCTCGGGGGGCCTTGGGGAACCAAAGCAGCTGCTTAATCTGCTTAAAGGCTGGACCGGCCCTGTTAATAAGAAAGTACTAACCATGTTTTCTGTCAATTTACAGTCTTTCTACTGAGACAGGATTAATCAAACCACGAAAAATAAAAATAGGACAGATGTATCCAGTTTGTGTCCCATCTCCTCCGAGTTCAAAACATGCCTTCTGGACAAATATACCACGATTAAGGGGCTTTCCATGCTTGGGCCTGGTTCCATTGGGTGTAAGTTAATTGTTTTGTAGTAGCGCACAAGTAGTAGTAATTCCTATCCACAATTACTGTACTACTACACAGACTGATATATTAAATGACACAGTAATATGTACAATTGCCTCTACTTAGAAATACTCGTCTTATCCAATATCCCAGTTAAAACACCTGGAGCAAATGAATGTCCACGAGCGTAATGTATATCACAACATAATATAATTACAACATGGAAACGTGAAGCAAGAGAGAGAAAAAACAATGACTGGCCTTTACAGTACTTAAATAAGCCACTTGGCAGACATTAATGCACTCGCACTTCAGAAAGTTTAGTAAAGCCTGTAATGCAATATCCAATGGAGCTTTTGTTGCATTTGTGTAACACTTTACCTAATTGATACTCAGCTCACTTCCACTTGCCCCATTCATTTATGCTCAGACTCCTGCATTTGGGAGCGTTCCATCACTGGACAAAGGCACTTTTAGCAAACGTCCCCACTGGCAAACTTGAGCTATTTCACATTATTTTACCAATTAAGGATGTTTCTCCGATAATTCCCACCTACTCTTTGAACCAATGTAGCTCTGGAAAAGTCTGGATTATTACCTTGTTCTGTTTGATGTTTGCTATGACAAATGCTATTAGTATTCCACGCACTGACTTCTGGTTCTGCCGACTCTATATTTAGCAATAGTTTTTCCTCAGTGCAGCTAGGTTAGAATGTGCTGGGCTGACCTGTCTATAAACCATCTCTTCAAAATGTGGGACAAAATAATGCCAGGTATGAATACTGAAAAACTGGACTTTTCCTGAATGATTTTAGAATAGTTGTGCGCTATAGCAGACATTTACGGCTACAGGGAAATATTAAAGAACCGATTATTATTTTAGGCTGAAAACTACATTAAAATCGACAACTGAGCCTATTTTGAAATTTAGTTTTTAGTATGAGGACAGCAATAATATTGATTCTACGCATTTCTGGTACTATACAGCAAAAGATGAAGTTTAAATCTGTCAACTGGACAAATCGTTGTAGGAGTGAAGACGTTTCGCTGCTCATCCAGTTCTATCGATTACAGTTCCAGTGTAGTTAGCTCCTCCCTTCAGATAGACATAAGGCAGTGGTTACCGGCAATCTGACCAGAACTGAAGAAGCGGCTTGGATGAGCAGCGAAACGTCTTCAGCCCTACAACAATTTGTCCAGTTGACAGATTTAAACTTCGTCTTTTGCTATGGATCAGACCTGGACGACTGAGAGTTTACACGAATCATTATTATACATGTCAATATATCTGTGTCTCCTACAACTACAAATATGTCCAGCTGACAGATTTGAACTTCGTCTTTTGGTATTATATATGTCTTAAGGCTGTAAAACCCCTCACCACACACTTTATACACTTTTCTCAGACAGACATTAACATTTTCTCACATTTCTTCTCGTCACCACACACTACTGTACTTTACAAGAGGTGATTATAAGGTATAGTGGTGGTATAAAGTAAAGCTAAAATAACAGTAAGAGCCTCATGTGCAATATTTTGAAAGTATTGTATTGAAGTACCTTGTGATCCCAGGCCCTAGTGTGTATGAGAAAGAAGTAGTACAAATTGTGCAGTGGACCGAGGTTTTACAGACAATCTTCAGTGAGTACCACTTTTGCCGATAAAGCGAAGTTAAAGCGTCACCTCAGAGCCCCCGTGCTTAAAATAAACTCTCCCGCACCACTCCACCATTTTGAATTTCTGACCTGTTGTCACTGCTGGATCACTGTCACTGTGAACGCTTTGAACCCCACACCTCTTCACAGCTCTGTCCCGAGCGTCCATTGCAACACCTCGCACTTTCATCCAAACAACCCACTTTTTATTCTCTCTGTTTTTAACTTTCATCTTTTGCCTTTGTTCTTGCAGCAGTCTCTTCTCTTACAAGGTTTATACTGTAAACTTGTTCCGTGTGCAAACTCAAAGTGTTTCATGGTAATGCACAACCATATGCTCCAGTGTTTGTGGTTACTCGTCCATGTCATACTTCCACATATTTCCATGAGTACTCATTCTAGACTTAATGTATCCTACACCAACAATGTTAGGTAGTGCACTTTTATCGGCTTGTCTCCATGGGGATGTTATAGTTTTGCCTGGAATGCTCCACGGTATGGCATTTAACTGAGTACTACACTGACACTAGTACACTATACAGCCCTTTGTACCGCTCAAAAAAACTTTGAAAATCATATACTATTATATAAATCTCCTAGTGTTCTTGTATTGAAGCGATTCCCTTAGTTTGCAAGAAAAAAAAGGACTTGCTACATGGTTGACATTACTAAAGGTAAAAGGTCACAATTTTATATAGTGCTTTTACATCGAGGGACCATTCGCCCATTCGCACACACATTCATAGGCCGGTGTACGCAGACACTGGGGATGAGTTGGGTTAAGTGTTTTGCCCAAGGACACAATGATAGCTTTCATCTCTTTGAGCTGGAATGGCACCGTCAACCTGTGGGTCAGTGGATCAGTCCGCTCTATCGATGGTGTTTATGTAGAGAGTGGGATATGAACCGTCAACCTGCGGATCAATGGACAAGCAGTCAACACAATCTACAGACACGCCACTGTCACTGCATCAACATGTCAGACAGACACATTCCAGCTTCCACAAATGAAAGCTGTTGTTGTGTCCTTGTGCAAGAAACTTAAACCACCTCATCCCCAGTGTCTGTGTACACTGGACTATGAATGGGTTCCTTGATGTAGAGCGCTTTGAAGGTGGAAAAGTGATTATTTTTCATGCGACCAACTATGTTACTGAATTTACAACACTGCCTGGCCAAAAAAAAAAGTTGCCACCTGGATTTAACTAAGCAATAATAAGTTGGGATTGCTGCAGTTAGGTCAGGTCTAGGTTCAGCAACAGTCTGCGCTTAAAGAACGAGGTCAGCTGACTACCTGAATATACTGAATGACCAGGTTATTCCATCAATGGATTTGTTCTTCCCTGATGGCACGGGCACATTCCAAGATGACAACGCCGGGATTCATCAGGCTCAAATTGTGAAATAGTGGTTCAGGGAGCACGAGACTTCATTTTCACACATGGATTGGCCTCCACAGAGTCCAGACCTTAACCCCATTGAGAATCTTTGGGATGTGCTGGGGAAGGCTTTGCTCAGCGATCAGACTCGACCATCATCGACGCAAGATCTTGATGAAAAATTAATGCAACACTGGATGGAAATAAATCTTGTGACATTGCGGAAGCGAAATTGAAACAATACCACAGCGAACGATGCGACGCGATGCGATGCAACGAAATATTAGAGGGTGTGACCTTTTTTTTTTTGGTGGTGACTTTTTTTGTTTGGCCAGACAGTGTATAGTCCTTTGTTCATTAAGCAGTGATTTAGCTGAACAATAATACACACCATCACTTGGGAATACAACTTAAGGAAAGTACCAAAACCTCAGTCCATGTGATTAATAGAGAAACAGGACATTGTAAGTCTTTGTTGAAGGACTATCAAATTGGTGCATCCTGGAACATTGCGTGCCCCCATTTTTTGTTGTTGTACAGAAGCATTTGGCTGTGTGCGTTTTAAGTATAGCTCTTTGTGATCCTGGTGAAAGTTAATGCATGCGTCCGGTACAGTGGAAGAACAATGCTTTCTCTGTTCCTAACCTTAACCTAGACTACACTGATACAACCCTATTCTATTCCATTATAAAACTCCAAAAGGTAAAACATCACAGACAGAAGACACGACATATATTCTGGTATAAGAAGAGATGAACATTTGGATCCTATTGTGAATAATCTGACAATGTTTCAAAGATCAGAGATTGTAATAAAGTTGAAACCAGCGGAAACCCTGCTGGGATGTGCCAAGAAGTTTGTAAAAGAAATTTTGCCGCAGGCTGTTTCTGTAAGCAAAAACATAATCTGATAGAACCTTATTACTTTACAAATATTGGATAAACACAAGCAAACTTCAGAACAAGCCCGAGAACTTTATTAACAGACAAGGGAATCGCAAATCAGGTTACGCACGACTCACGATTGGTACCTCCAGCATCAGTGCCTCATATGTAACACGGTACGATCTGACACCTGCATGTACATGAGAATCTGCTGTTCTGCCTCCCAACTACAGTGGTCCGTCGTTCCCTCGGGTCACGTTTAAGGCTGTAAAACTCCTCACCACACACTTTATACACTTTTCTCAGACAGGCATTAACATTTTCTCACATTTCTCTCTTGTTTAAACACTCTCAAAGTTCAAACCTTCACATATAACATCCCCCTTCCTTGATGATCGCTTTAAATGTGTTTTTCACCTGCCTCTGCTCCAGCGGGATCCACAGAGGCGCCTCTCCGTGCAGAGAAACACTTTTAAGTCAAAAGTGTAACCCACTTCAAGGTATGTACACGTCTGGACCTCTAGGTTCGTAGGAGCTGAGATATAGCAACAACACGGACTCGGGTAATGTAATTAAATGTGAACTTTTAGTTATAAAAGTATTAAAGAAGTGCACAATACAATTTGACATACATTTACACATTTGGCCCAAAAACTAAAATAAAAGTGTCCCATGGGAATTGTTCCTTTCCAAAATGTTTCCTTCCAAATTAGATCAATGTTCAAGTCAATAAGTCAGTGGATA
Organism: Periophthalmus modestus; assembly: GCA_019594935.1. NCBI lineage: Eukaryota > Metazoa > Chordata > Actinopteri > Gobiiformes > Gobiidae > Periophthalmus > Periophthalmus modestus. The sequence continues at coordinate 34,860 of JAIEZT010000278.1, read as the reverse complement.
GTCAGTCATGGAGTGTATCCGGAGTAGGCTCGTTGGTGTCGGTCAGTGGGACTGACACAAATCATACCACAGGAGCCGTTGTATGAGGTGATCAGGCTCACGATTCGATTGGGAGGCTCGCCATCAAATGGATTTCATCAACATCGTTATACACCAAGGTTTGAAGCATCACTTTTCCAGTGAAGTACAAAAACCTGACCTGTATTAGCAAAACAGGTTTCACAATCCAATTCTCAGTGAGTGCAATCGCAATTAGGTTCATATTAGATTCACATATCAACATAGGTAGTGTTGTACAACATAAATTGATCTTATCAAATGGAAAAATAACTTAATATAGTTAACATGTAGGTAACTACAATTACTTTCCAATTAAATGTCTCATATTCAAATAAATGTCTTATATTGTTAAAATATCATTTTAACCAGAGTAATTTCAATGGAATTTCACAATATAATCACATTTTACCAATGCATTCACTTATTTATGGAAAACACATTAACTTGTACAGTATAATGCATATTTATATTTTCTTTGTATCATCTTCTATGTATCAACTCTTTTTAACACAAGGTTTTAGATAAATTAAATGAAATATAACAAAAAATTACAGCTTTGTTGGTTATACGTATTTTAGATAACCTAATTAACTAAAATTGACATTTTTTATCATCAATTACTTTTAACAAAATATCTTTTTATAAAATGAACTTAAAATGGACAAAATACCCAAAATAATGAGCTAGCGTGTTCGTAAGGAGCTTCTTAATACAGTCAGTGTGAACATGTGCGTGCTAGCTTACCAAGACGACCAACTCCGATGATTCACCAATTTTAAAGTAATTCAGGAATGGTTCTGCCACCTCCAAACAGGAGCTTAAATAACATTAAAACTTTAACACTTTAACATGTGTCACAAAACACAATAGTTCGAGTTTCATACCTTTTCTCTATTTTTTCAGCAACACGTGAGGGAGAGGCCGTGCTCTGTGCGTCTTGGAGCACGGTCAAGCTAACTGCATGTGCTCATACCACTTCCGGTTTCGTCAAAATAAAACTTCCGACTTTCAAAATAAAACCACTTATATTGAACGCAAAACAATTGTAAAAATACTCATTTAAATATTCTTTGGCTCCAACCAGGCGAGTTACAAAAGCATTTCCCAAATTTGTCGAACGTTTCATCGACATTGTGGGTTTTATCAGGGCTATACCTGAGGAAGGTCAGAGCGACCGAAACTTGTGCAGAATAAAATTGCATTAAGAGTGAGACAGTGTGCGGGAGTTTCCTTTACTTTTCAGACAAAGTGCTTCTCCTCCCACGCACCTGTCGCCCAGTCAGGTGTGCAGAGTTTAGACAGAAACTTGCAAACATACAGCACTTCAGAGTCACACCGCTGCAATTGAACATTTATGTAAATTTGACTGAACGCATTCTGTACTGCATAGGAGACATGGCACGTCCCTTAGACAATCAGGACACAGAACACAATGCGCATTCATGTGCGGTAAAAAAAGCATGCAGAACTGCACAAGAAAACAATCTATGAAACAGTGAGACTGCGAAAGGTGAACCGCGAGAGAGCGAGGAACCACTGTACTTCAAATGGTATTCCGACATCAAAGGCTCTATTGTATTGTATTGTAGTATATTGTATTGTATTGTAGTATATTGTAGTATATTGTATTGTATTGTAGTATATTGTTGTATATTGTATTGTATTGTATTGTCGTATATTGTAGTATATTGTATTGTATTGTAGTATATTGTATTGTATTGTAGTATATTGTATTGTATTGTATTGTCGTATATTGTAGTATATTGTATTGTATTGTAGTATATTGTATTGTATTGTATTATAGTATATTGTATTGTATTGTATTATAGTATATTGTATTGTATTGTATTGTAGTATATTGTATTGTATTGTAGTATATTGTATTGTAGTATATTGTATTGTATTGTAGTATATTGTAGTATATTGTAGTATATTGTATTGTATTGTAGTATATTGTAGTATATTGTATTGTATTGTATTGTATTGTATTGCACCAAAATTTGCCTGGACAGATATATTGTTATAAGCAGCTCTTGAGGTCAAAATAAGTCCGAAGTGCGCCATCTGCATCTCATTATTAAGCGCTTTATTGTCCGAGAAACAGGAAGTGCGCACTTAGCATGCTAGTTGATTCGGTGGCAGCGTAAGAATGCTTAGAAACTTGTGAAAAATGTGTCTCTGATTGATCCTTTTACTCGAATATAGACACACAAAACACATTGTACATGCAGAATTTAACATATTAGCATGAGCGTCCGGCGTACACGTGAAAATCACTAACGATATGGTAAATACGTGCGATATCTCATTCATGTTCTAGCTCAGTCCTTGTAAAAATGAAGCACACTTTAGTCATTCCACTGTGTTCATAGCGTTTGATTAAAAAGCTGGTAGAAGTTTACTGGTTGGTGGTCATGTTGACTGACAGCAGCTGTGTTCTGAGGTGGTAGTTCATTAGCTCCGTGCTCCAAACATCAGGGAGCGTAACAGGCACAGCAGCACACAGACCTTCATATTTCATACACTGCTTAATGTGTAACCTTCTCAAACATATCGATTCTGTTTGGAGTAAACATCTGAAGCCTCCGTGCCGTCTGCAACCAGAAAAGAGGCAAAAACATGAGCTACTGGTCCACATTTCATTTATTTATCATATCATCAAGTGTAATTATGGATTCTACAATTTTCATTCTGTTGGTTTGAAAAAAACATAAGAATTTAATTTGAAGCTAAATTTATCCCCTTAGAATGAAAGGATTTTCTTCAATACTTTACAAAGATGTGAGTGTGGTCACCGGTGAACCTCCCTGTTTTTTTAAATGGGTGTGATTGACAGGTGGATTAGCCAATTAGGGAGACGCATGGTCCGTCCATATTGGAAAAAATAAAGGGAAACAAAACCATAAGGTGAAAAACATCACAAATTTTTGAAGTATAAATAAGCAATGCACAAAACTGTTAATCTGAGGTGAGATGAATTTGATTTTATTTGCAAATCAGAGGTGACCAGTGAGCTCCTTTGTTTCACTGAAAAACACTGATCTGATTGCACCATCACGTTTGACCAGGCTTGAGAAGATGCAACCGAGGACATGAGGACCAGACTGATATCAGGCTAGAGCAGGGGTGTCAAACTCAAATTCACAGTGGGCCAGAATTAAAAACCGAAACTAATTCAAGGGCCAAACTCAATATTACTTGAAAAATTGACTGCACTTGATATGTATGTTTTCATGTTTTCAAGTTTAGTTTTGCTGAAACACAACAACTCAAGCCTTATATTACAAAATTAAATTTGAAATAAAAGACACCAGTAGTATTTCATATCTAAGTAAAATATATGTCTAATATGTATAATGTAGCCTTTCAAATTAGTTTTTTAAGTAAATCTTTTTTTAACAAGCCAAAAAATTTATAAATAATAATACCTATTATTATTATTATTATTATTATTATTATTATTATTATTATTATTATTATTATTTTCATTATTTCATTATTATTATTAGGCCCGAGCCGGAGACAACGTCCCGGCGAGGGACTCATTAAAACCGCGTCCGAAACGGGGAAAAATGGCAAAAATCAAGTAGTAAACACGCCCCGACATGCCAGTGGGTGGTGTCAAAAATTAGAACTCGCCAAGCTCTAATTGTCACGAAGACCCCGAAAAAAAATAACGAAAGACGACTCGATAGCGCCACCTCAAACTTTGATTTTCATTGGGCCTATGGGAGCCCGACTCGGAAAAAAGTCGACTGAAAAATCTGAGACTCGCATCAAAAAAATAGAACATGTCGGGACATGACAAAAATGATATTATGGCCCCGCCCTAAAATGTACAGGAAGTCGGCCATATTGGATCAAACCCGGTGACGACAACAGCGCACACCCTCACATTCAGGACATCTCCTCGCACAGTTTTCATCACAAACACTTCAAATTTGGCCAAACCCACTAAACCCATGTGAGATTAAAGATCATCAATTATATTTGAATATGACTTTGGGTGTGGTCATGGGGAATTTTATACAAAATTGCAAATTTTGGAATATTTCAATAAAATATTTCTCTTTCACACATTTTTTGTTGGGAAAACGCTAATACAGCGTTTATGCACATTTGTGAGCTGAACACAATGATATGCAAATCATGGCTTTATCTCACAAAATGACTCTCTAGCGCCCTCTTCAAATTTCATTTTCAAAAATTCGTAGTGGACAAGTGATTTGTCGTGGACTTGTGAAAAAATTCACAGGGGCCTTATTTGTGATGGGGCACAATGTGAGAAAGTCACATGACTGTAGCTTTTATGGTTTAGGAGAAAAATAATGGGTCGAAAATCAGTTTCCATTATTATTATTCTTCTTCTTCTTATTATTATTATTATTTTGGTCGCGAGTTCAAATCCATTTTTGACCCCCTGAACGTTAACGAAAACTCAATTTTATTGGACCCAAAATTAAAGGTTGGCGAAAAATTTATTAATTTAATGTTTAAAAAAATTAATATTTCAAAATGACTCAACAGCGCCACCTCAAAAATCAAAAAACATTACGGCAATGACAGACCTTTTTCATCGTAGACAAATGAAATTTGGTAGAACCATAGAACATGTCAAGACAAGTAAAAAATTATATTATGACCCCACCCTAAACCCTACAGGAAGTCGGCCATTGTGGGCAGAAGCCCATTTTTTTGAAATTTTAACTCTCACGTTTGGATTTTTTACGCTGTGGATTTTCATTCAAGAAGCCTCCAATTTGGGCAAAATGAACTAGGCCCATGTGGGATTACAATCTCCTACCTTGGATTTTTCTAAGTCATAAATTGTGGGTGTGGCCAGCCTACCAAAAAAAACACTATTTTTTCAAGTATTAAATGGTACGTAACTCAAACATGCATTGTCCTATTTCCCGGCATTAATATACATTTTGTTCAAAATCTTGATCTGAGTGCATACATATACAATTTATAGAGGTTAGACATTACATAGCTCCACAGCGCCCCCTTGAACTTTTGAATGGGACCAAAAAAATTACTTTGTCATAAACATTTGAAATTTGACAGGGACATGTGACTTGACATACTGAACAAAAAAGCCAATGAGAACATACCTCTATTTGCAACTATGTTACCGTGGTAACGTCATAAATGTGTCATTGAAATGAATGGGGTTCAGAGTACTGAACTTTGTTGTCGACTAAATAGATGCTCTGCACTAATCCAACTATGACCTAAAATTCAAGGTTGGTGAAAAAATCTGTATTTTGATGTTCAAAAAAATTAATGTTGCAAAATGACTCAGTAGCGCCACCTCAAATTTCAAAATACATTACAGCAATGACAGACCTTTTTCATCGTAGACAAATGAAATTTGGTACAACCATAGAACATATCACGACAAGTAAAAAATTATATTATGACCCCACCCTAAACCCTACAGGAAGTCGGCCAATGTGGGTGGAACACAATTTTTTTTGAAATTTTAACTCTCATGTTTGGATTTTTTACGCTGTGGATTTTCATTAAAGAAACTTGCAAATTGGTGAAAATTAACTAGACCCATGTGGGATTAGAGGCGACTGTCTTGGATTTTTCTACATCATAAAATGTGGGCGTGGCCAGCCTGCAAAGAAAAAAGCAATTTTTTCAAGTAATAAATCGTACGTAATTCAAACATGCAGCGTCCTATTTCCCGGCATTAATATACATTTTGTTCAAAATCTTGATCTGAGTGCATAGACATACAATTTACATTTTTTAGACATTATACTGCTCCACAGCGCCCCCTTGAAAATTTGAATGGGACCAAAAAAATTTTACTTTTTCAAAAACATTTGAAATTTGGCATGGGCATCCCTATCTCAATACTGAACAAAAAAGTCAAAGAGAACATACCTCAATTTTCAACTGTGTTACCGTGGTAATGTCATAAATGTGTCATTGAAATGAATGGGGTTCAGAGTACTGGACGTTGTTATAGACTAAATAGATGCTCTGCACTAATCCAACTGTGACCCAAAATTCAAGGTTGGTGAAAAAATTTGTATTTTGATGTGCAAAAAAATTTATGTTGCAAAATGACTCAATAGCACCACCTCAAATTTCAAAATACATTACGTCAATGACAGACCCTTTTCATCGTAGACAAATGAAATTTGGTAGAACCATAGAACATGTCAAGACAAGTAAAAAATTATATTATGACCCCACCCTAAACCCTACAGGAAGTCGGCCATTGTGGGCGGAACCCCATTATTAAAAAATTTTAACTGTCACGTTTGGATTTTTTACGCCATGGATTTTCATTCAACAAACTTGCAAATTGGTCACAATGTACTAGGCCCATGTGGGATTAAAGGCGACTCACTTGGATTTTTCTACGTCATAAAATGTGGGTGTGTCCAACATGCAAACAGAAATGGCATTTTTTGAAGTATTATATGGCATCTAACTCAAACATGCAGTGTCCTGGTGACCGGCATTAATATACATTTTGGTCACAATGTTCATCTGAATGTCATGATGTACAGTTTACATAGCTGAGACAATCCATTGCTCCACAGCGCCCCCTTGAAATTTTGAATTGGACCCAAAAAATTTTACTTTGTCAAAAACATTTGAAATTTGGCATGGACATCCCTATTGCCATACTGACCAAAAAAGCCAATGAGAACATACCTCTATTTGCAAGTGTGTTGCCATGGCCACGACCGATATTTCTCATTGAAATACATGGGTTTTGCTTAACAGGGATGGCCACAAAATGTCTTAGTCACAGACAGTTGAAATTTGGTACACATATTCCACTCATGATGCTGAACAAAAAAGTAAATGAAGACATACTTCCAACCGTGCAGGTGTGAAAATGTCATAAATGCTCTCATTGGAATGAATGGAGTAGTATTATTCAGTCGCTGTTTTTGGTGGGAGGGGCGATGTAAGCGGAAACGAGAGGCGCGAACTCCGCGGTGGCGTGTACCCCGCGGTCGCAAGGGTGGCGAGGGCCTTTATCACTGCTTGCAGTTTTAATTATTATTATTATTATTATTATTATTATTATTATTATTATTACTGAAAATTTGACTGGACTATCAACTAAGAAAAAGTGCATAGAGAAAACATATATTCAAGCTCAATTTGCTACATTCGGATTTACTTTGCCATTGGTCTCCACTGCGCACCAGCGTACTAGCAAAAGCATTCTGGGATTTTTTGTAGTATTAGTGGTACATGTGCTATATACCAGCAGGCCAGCTCTAATGCACATTTGATATGATCTCACGGGCCACATATAATTACACCGCGGGCCAGATTTGGCCCCCGGGCCTGACTTTGACATATGTGGTCTAGAGTATATAAAAAGCAAGATATCATTATGGATTTGCCAGGATGAGAGCTGTATAGTTTATATGAGCAAAAAACTATTTCCTGTTTTTATTGTGCTGTTGTCAGAACTACCTGGAACATACATACAACTCTACAAGGGCGGTCACAGGGTTGCATAATGCCAAAAAAAATAAATAAAAAAACACATATTAGCTTTAGTAATAGTACAATGAATATTCTTTAGTAGTACTAGTAGTTACTGTTCTGTGGCACTCATATTAGTAGTTAATTGTTGCATTGGTAAACTGTATAAAGCCTATTGTATTGATAAACTTGAATTCCACTTGAGTACATATTTGACTTCTATCTCTACAAATAAAGTCTGCAGCACATATGGGTGTAGTGTCTTTTACATCTTACCCTCTACTTCCCCTTCCTCGGATACCCCATAATTATGTGGTCATCATTATCAAAATCATTCTGTTCTCCTCATTATAGACCCATCTGTTCGGCCTTGCTCTGCAGCTCCCCTCACCCAGATCTGGTGACAACTACACACAAACTACACACACGCACACAACCACACAGCCCTCTTCCCCTGGCCTCTCGCTGTCTCATCACTGGAGCCTCTAGAGTTCCAACAGCATTGCGACTGGTGTGCTGTAATTATGTGCAGGGAGAGAGAAAGACACCGGGACTAATCTCATGAGGTACACAGCGGGATGTAGAAATTTCAAAAGTAACTATCTATGACACAGGTACTGCCTTTGTTTGCGGAGAATGTGTTAGTATGACAGTGTATGCATTTAAAGGTGGAGTACTACACAGTGTAAAAGCAGCACAAAATCCAACCACTGGGAGCTGTCCAATGTAAACTGCAAACCCGGAATGAAGAGCTTGATCGTAGGACTGGGGTATGGTGATAATAGCAAGGCGAAGCGAAGCAAGTGTGTTTGTATAGCATAATTGGTACATAAAGCAGTTTACAGAATAAGAAAGACATTAAAATCGCAATACAGCAAATCAAAACATAAATAATCATCATAAAATTAAGATGAAAAGAGAAGAGCGCAGAATAAAAACCTTTCCAGTCACACGCAGAGCTAAACAAAACCGTTTTGAGCCTGGATTTAAACATTGTCAAAATACAGGCCTGTCTCACATCTTCAGGAAGACTGTTCCAGGATTTAGCTGCATAAAAATGACACTCCATGTTTAGTCTTGACTCTGGCAGTGACGTGCAGTCAGGCGAGGCAGGTCAGGTCGTGCCTCATCACAGAGAAAATATAAATGAAATGGTTATAATTATCCAGTGATTTGTACTATAAAGTTATTTTCTTTTTAACTTTGCAATTTTTATTTTTTTATTCAAAATCGCAGAATTTTTTACATCAGCCATTCAAATAGTGAGAAGAGACAAGAATAGTGACAGCAAGCTACAATTTAGAGTTAGCAAATCAGGTTTAGCAATCGGTTCACTTTTTTCTGGCTCTACTTTTTAAATGGAGGAAGATTACATATTAAAGCTCAAGCAGTTTTCTAAACTGGACTTTCGGACGAAGCAGGAGGTTATAATTAAAGGAAGACCAACACTGAAGGAACTAAAAGGTTTGCTCCAGACGGCGGGACGAAAGACTCGCTCTTTTCAAACAGAGTGGTATGAAATGGTAAGATATTTAATGACTTCAATCCACTGGAAATTGGGGAAACAGAATAAGGATAAAAAAAAAAAACTATATAAAACCAGCTTTTTATTTCATACTATTAGAGCTATTTAACACAGACTTTCGGAACTTTTATTTTTAAGTAGAGCCGCTGCTCCTACACGTCAAGAGGAGCCAGCTGAGGTGGCTCGGGCATCAGTTCGGGATGCCTCCTGGATGCCTCCATAGGAAGGTGTTCCGAGCATGTCCCACCGGGAGGAGGCCCCGGGGAAGACCCAGGATACGCTGGAGGGACTATGTCTCTCGGCTGGCCTGGGAACGCCTTGGGGTCCCATTGGTGGAGCTAGAGGATGTGTCTGGGGTGAGGGAAGTCTGGGAGTCCCTGCTTAGACTGCTGCCCCCGCGTCCCGGCCCTGGATAAGTGGAAGAAAATGGATGGATGTACTGCTATTGTGTAACTGCTACCCGACAGGTGCTAACATATGTTTTAGGCTGAAAACTAGTGGTGATAGTGGTGGATCGTGCTCTGGTGGTTCACCCCTACTCCCCTTTGTTTTTGGAAAGAAAAATTCATAAGGCGATAGCTACGATGAATAAATACACTTTCAGGGGACTTGACTTTTGCTGCATTTGACACAGTGCGAAGTAAGAGAGAGTAGATGGACAAAATGGTTAAACTTAGCATAGGAAGAGCTTCTGAAACATCCGAAGGAGGATTAGTATCAAGTGAGCACATACCAGAGTTGTAGCTATCAACCATTCAAAATGCATAATCCCCCAGTTTAATTTTCAGTTTGGTTTAAACAAAAGGGGAAGACGGTTACTACGGGAAAGTTCTGAAAGTGTTTTCTGAGAGCTGTTCCAGATGGTGCTGTGTGATTGGCAAACTGGCAAACAGGAGCAATCTGCACTGGTAGAATTTTAATCGCCATGACAAATGTGAAAATTCACCAAAACTGTTAGCACGGAAAGTTACTGTGCAATAGTTACACAATGAGGGCTTAAATGGTTACAGTTTCCAGAGCCCATATTAGGTTATTTTCTGATCTGTTATAATGTTGTTTCCTCATCAAAAACAGACCTGGGGTTGTGTTTTGTTGGATTCACACATGTTTAACACACAAATCCTGCATATTTAGGCGGAGTTCACCCCTCAAAACACTCAGTTTCCACCTTGTGATGTCATGCAGTAATACAGGAAGTGCTCCATTGTGCTTTTTAAAACTCCATACACCTTTACTGGAATCATTTGTTTGCCTTGGAATTGCCAATCTCTACGAACAAAAGGTAAAAAAGTAGCTGTTAACTTATTTATTTAACTATCACTACATGACATCACAAGGTGGAACAGAGCATTTTGAGCTTTGGAGATTTAGACAGACTAATAACGCAGGATTATTGAAACGTGTGAATGATAAAACAACTCCAGGTATGTTTTCGAGGAGGTAACAGGATTATAACATGACTTATTATTTCATTTTGGTGCCTTTGCATGTGTTTTAAATGCATTGTGTAAATAAACTTGAATAGAAAGTACAATGTGTGCTCCATCGTGACGATACTTAGTCTTACAGTATGTCCTGGGGGAGCTGGCATGGCAACACGCGATCACATGTACGTCTTTATACGCCAAATGAAAAGAACTCGAAGACATGACGGCAATGGACACTTGACATTACACTATTAACAATGTCGCTAACAAGGTTTTTCCCTCTTACCACAATATAAATGAGCCATCGTGCAGTACTCATGCGCCGCCTTCATAGAAATTGGTTGCCAGAGCTGGAATATGTACTTTTTCTTACTTTAAGGGCCCGTATTACACTGTTTTCTAATGTTATAATGTTTTTTCCTGATCATATACTTATCTGGAGTTGTGTTTTGTTTCATTCACATGTTTAACGCACAAACCCTGAAGATTTACGCTGAGTTATTTTTTCAAACAGATAACTTGTTCCACCTTGTGATGTCATGTGGTATGGCCGCAGTTAATAGCTGCTACCCAAAATGAACAAACAAACAACAACAAAAAAAAGTCAAATTTCAATTCAAAAAATTCAAAAAGCCCAGAGTGCCACTTCTGGCCCCTGCATAGAGACACCTAGTGGATGAATATTGAACTAAAATGAGACGCAGACGATTTTGTCTGGGTAGTTTTCCAGCTCATCAGCGGTTGGTAAAATTGTGGGGTTTTTTTGTTAATCTTTTTAGTAATAGCTTGCAGAATGTCTAGATGTACATTATTTTTGGATAAATTAGCGAGCCCAATGGGTCAAATTTGGCCCTGGTCCAAAATTAAGGAATAAACGATTAAAATTGAAAAAGTGGATATTTCAGTGTTCAGTGAACTTATAGCAGTAATTTAATGCAATGTTCATAATTTTCCAAAGAAGAAAAGGGTTCTTGGATTCTCCAGGTTTACTCCTTCACTAAAATCATTTGGATCATTTCAGCCATGGAAGTGCCAAACTCCACTGAACAAAAGGTAAAAGCTGCAGCTGTTAACTTGAAAACTACTACTTCATGACATCACAAGGTGGAACAGAGCGTTTTGAGCTTTGGAGACGTAGACAGACTAATAATAAAGTCCAGGTCTGTTTTTGATGAGGTAACAACTTAAAGCTCACAAGAATCCATTTTGCGTAATATAGAACATTTAACCAAAAGTATCACATTCAAAATTCTACTCAAAGTCAGGGGTTGAACTAAAAACCTTTTGGTAGGAGGTCACCACGAACATACTGCCGAAAAAAATTGACAGTTACTTGCCACTTAAATTTAAAATCATTGGTTGGATTGACAAGGTGCAGAAATCCCATTAAGACAATTCCATACAGGTAAATGTCGCCATGGAAACATCTCTAAAAGCCTGAAAGTGACAGGTGAGTTGTGTAATGTGGTCGTCTCTGTCCATGTTATGACAGTAGCTATAACACAAGTTTCCCATCGAAAATGACTTATTTTTTTGCAGTTACCGTGGAGGCAGTGAAGCTAGAGCAACAAACAGATATGCATGATAATCTCCCATCAAAAGAGCTGATTAACATAACTCTAACGAGATCTGATTGGGTTTAAACACGGACCAATGAAGCACGAACCACAAGTTTTCCTTCAAGACTTTCACTTGGAATTTATATATATACGTGAGGAATTATTTTGCGGCTAGAGAGATACAAAATATGATTAATTACACAAAATCCAGAACGTAATAAGTTTTAAAATGTAAATAAAAAGTTTGGATCCTGAGAATTTTCACTTTCAGTATGTTTTTGCCTTGTCTTTGTACTATAGTATTAGTTGTAATAGTTATAGTAAAAGGCCATCCGTGTATACTTCAAAATGAATTGTACAGCAGCCTAGTGGAAGTACTCAGTACTCAATTTACTTAAGTAAAAGTACAGATACAGAAGTAAAAAGTAAAAATATTGAAGTACCTGTTTAAAAAATGTACTTTAAGAGAGAAAAAGTAAAAGCATTTCACTCAATTTTTGTTCATTTAAGTGCCAAATACAATGATATTGATTTGATTAAAAATTATAACATTACTGCAAATGCGAATCAATTTGTTAAGTTATATCATGAGTTTTGTGTATTTACTTTTGTTTGCTCAAAGCCGAAGCTTAAACTCGAAAACGTAAGCCAATATGTTACCGCAAACATGGTAGAAATAACCCCTCAAATCATATGAAAAGTACTTTTTAGTCCCAGTTAAACAATGTAGTGGAGTAGAACGCACAGATACCTGCTTTCAAACATAGTGAAGTAAAAGCAAAAAAGTATCCACTGTAAAACTGACTTAAGTAAAGTACAGATACGGAAAAAATTCTACTTAAGTACAGTACTTCGTTACCTTCCACCACAGCTGAAAACATAGAAAACTGGTTCATTTTAAAACAGTTTGTAGTGCTCCAAAGTTATTTCTCACTTACCTTATGCATCCAGAGCGTACAAATTAGGTTTTGCTAACAACAACTAGCATGCTAACAAGCACTTTGAGATTATTGGACGACAAAACGCTTTATAATTAGATGCAGACAGTCCACGACACTTATGTTAATCACAAAAAAAAACCTACTTGAACATTATATCTGTACTAAGGTACATTGCAGTTCTCCAGCCGACCGAAATTTTAATTTTTCTGCATAAAGGCTTCTCTATGTAATGCGTCTTGGTTTTAGCATATCACACGGCCCTAGTAGCTATAGCGAATGCATTGCTAATGATTTGTTTGCAAGCTACCGCCTCATACGCATCGTTAATACAAGACGAGCTAAGAATACTCCAGACAGATCATATGGAGGTGCATGGCGGTTCTGGCACACACACACACACACACACACACACACACACACACACACACACACACACACACACACACACACACACACAAACAGACACAGACGCACACATATCCGGGCCGTGGGGGCTCCAGCTGTGCGCAGGATTAGAGATTAGAAGGGAAAAGCTGGGTGATTCAACCAACACACACCAGTCCGTAAAGAGCGGCACGAGGTACATCTTCAGACAGTTAACCTACATAAGAACAAAGATAAGTCAGTGTAGTTGTATCTTTTATGGGCGTTAAACAGGCTGTAGACGAGGGCAGATTACAGGTATCTTTGCGCAGTTAATTGGCAAATCTGCGCATGTCTTCCAATGCGGTCCTGAAGATTTTTTTGTACCTGATTTATACTGTATTTCTTGTGGTTGGCCCCTATAACCGTTAGCCTCGATGAGCTTCATTTGACACTACTTCTTTAGACAGTCTATGGTTGTACTGCGTTCTCCTTGTGTAGTTTTGTCTTTCATGGGCGTTGAATAGTCCATAAAAAAGGTCCTGCCCAGTTACACGTGGTGAACAGGACTCTATCTTGCGCATGTTAATAACACCACAGATGTTTTTGATACAGCTCAACAGCTAAACTTGGCTTCCTGCCGTCAACAAATTTATTTTTAGGACACTGGGAGATTTATGTGAAAACAAGATAGGGTAGTGATGCAATAGTGGAGGGGCTGGTGGATTTGTAGGGCAACAAGGAGGTCGTCTGGTTTGTTTATTTGGTTGGTTGAATCTATTAATCTTTCCTTGACAACAGCTATTCTTTTTATTTTGTTCAAATACAAATTCCAGGTCAGATAGGTTATTACACACAGTTTTGGAATGTAGTCAAATAAAACCCAATTAGATGAATGGAACAACAGGGAAAGTGTAAAAACTATAAGCTACCTTAGACCTTGTGATGCTTTGAACACGCAAACTTTAAGTATGTAAAACAGAAGGAAACGTAATGTGCCACCACGATTAGGAATAGGAAGTGAGCATGGGCACGATTTGGCGACTCAAGCCTCAAGATCTGAACATTAACAAAAAGGCCAATCAGGTGCCTTCGTCCCCGTGGACTGTACCTGCCAGTGTTAGCAGCGGGTTTGATTGACAGCGTTGCTAAGCCCACACTTTGCTAAAACTGGCGGTGAGGGCAGGAAGGGGCGAGTAGCTTTAACAAGAGCCTCACTCACTCTGATTGGCTCTTTGGTTGCTAGGATATACGCACTCGGAATTCCAAAATATGGAACACTAGAATTGTCGTAAAAAGTACATGGTCAATAGTCACGTTTTTTTTATACCGCTCTTTTCCACCTTCAAATCACTCAAGAAACCACTCACTCATTCACACTTACATTTATACACCAATGTAAGCAGACACTGGGGGCGAGGTGGGTTAAGTGTCTTGCCCATATGACAATATTCATTTGTGGGAGATGGAATGACTGCTCTACCAAAGATATAACTCGCAATAGGCAAAATCCACAAAGTAGTCAGCTTTTTTTTAAACAATTATATATGTTTTAAGGCTGTAAAACCCCTCACCACACACTTTATACACTTTTCTCAGACAGGTTAACATTTTCTCACATTTCTCTCTTGTTTAAACACTCTCAAAGTTTTATTTATTTTATTTATTTGTTTGTTCGGGACATTCTACTCATTGCACATCCCACATATTGCACATTCCACTCATTGCATACATGTTGATGATGTTTACACTTTAAGTACAAATACAGAATTTGCAATATTCTGGGCCATCTTAGGTAACTGTTTGTCTGACAGTCTATTCAAGGCTATGGTCATCTGATTAGCTCAGTGATACAAAGTACTAAACAGCTACATAAAATGAGAATAAATGATAAATTACACTAGCGAAAGAAACTATTTAACATGGGCAACTTGGAGACTTAGTGATGGACATGGAGACTTCATAGGTGCTTTTGTCGGTGCAGAACGTTTCATCGACATTGTGGGTTTTGTCGGGGAGAAAACTTGCAAACATACAGCACTTAAGAGTCACACTGCGATCGAACATTTATGTAAATTTGGTTGAACACATTCTGCACTGTACAGGAGACATGGCACGGAGGAGACTGATGGACAATGGTCTACAGTCCATTAGCCAATCAGGACGCAGAACACAATGCACGTAAAAAACATGCAAAATTGCACGAAACAGCGAGACCGCGAAAGGTGAACCGCGATATAGTGAGGGACAATTGTGTTCAAAACGCCAACCTTTAGACCACTGGACAAACACAGAACCATATTAAATATATAGCTCCTTTTTCAACAGTCCAAAGACGTCCATATTAGCAAGAACGGGTGGTTGTCTACCTGTCTCTGAAAAAGCCTCGCTATTACAATGCATCCCATGTCTCATATAGTTGCCAGGGTAAAAATATAAATAGATAAAAACGATTTATTCCATACTCAGTAGCAACAGTATGTCAAAACACTTAGATGAAAAAATCCTTGGCAGATATCATCCAATTTATAACTCCAAATCAGGGCAATAGTGCAAAGAGAATAATGCTGTTTTAGTAAAGCATACAGAGTGCAGAGTGAAAGGCAACTGTCGGAGGTAATAAAAAGATGTCTGCAGAGGAGAAATAAGAAATCTCCGTCCTCATAAGCAGAGGGGAGGTGAGTATAGAGGGAAGTTAGCACAAATAAACAGGATTCCTCCCGTTCTGTCAGACCGCGCTCTGCTGGGGATTCTGTCAATCACCATGAGTGGCTGTGAAGGATGGGAGCTGAACTTCTTATTTCAGGAGAAGTGATCCCGAAAACATCCCATGACACCGAGCCATTACGGGTAAAGAGCAAATATCCATAGCAGAGAACTTTGGTCTCTGGGTGAAATAAGCGCAAAACTTGGATAGAATTAGGACAAACTATACACACTTTGCTCAGTTTATTCGTTGTATAGTAGCAAATCTTTCTATTCCATGACTTCGACAGCCTGTGTCTAACTTGTATTTTTGTCCACTGTTACAAAGGTTGGAGGTTCGAATCCCGCTTTCAACAAAAACTAGTAGAGCGGTCAGATCCATTGACAGCGGTTGGTGGCGCGATTCCAGCTCCCACGGATAAATGCTGTCAGTGTGTCCCCCAGTTGTTTCTCTGCATGTTTAAATGAAGTGTTTTTTCTTCTCTTATGTATGTTGAACCATGACAAACATGTTCTGTCCTCTTGGTTCAAAATCATGCCCTCACACGCCCTTTAATGCAACAACTAAATCTAAACAGTTCTAGTTTTTTGGCAGCATTGAGATGATACATAGAGCTGCAATCCATTCTCTGAAACACACAGCATATACCGCAAGCACTGATAAAATCCTAAATGGAACTGGATTGCTATAATTTGCCAAAAAGATTTCCTGTTTTTCTGAGCTTATTTATGCTTGAGCTCCCACAAAAGACTTCTCAGAAATAAGAAACTTATTAAACAATGTGCAGAATTTAAGTCTGAAAGCGAAGAAATCTAACAAAACCACATACACTCGCGAAGAAGCAAACCATTGTTCGTGCTATAGCTCCAATCATTCTAACACACCATGACTCAAACAGAGCAATCTCTCCCTGCTCTTTTCATCTGAGACACTGGCGTCATCCCTCTCTCCGTCCAGCAACCACTTACAGCCCCGCTATCCCTCTCCATTTAGGCCGTCCACTCTGCCGGCGTGCGTATGGCTCTATGTGTTCCGCTACACTGGGCAGATAGGCTGTGATAGGTCTTGGGGAGAACTCCGAACCAAAGCAGTTAACACTGACCTGCCCACCTGTCTCCCATCATTGATTTCCCCCCCTTTTTTTTTTCCGAAAGCGTATATAACTACATTTAATCTTCTTACAGCGTCTCAATTTCCTGTGTCTCCAACGCACCATCTTTCACCATTCTGAAGTGATTTCGAATGAGTGCAACTTTATAGACTGCCTCCACTTCTCCGCCCATTGTTGCCCGCGCTCCTTTCAGCACATGAAAGCCCTGCACAAATTGGTGGTAAAAGTCATGTAGCAAGTTCATTGACTGTCAGGCTCTGCGAGATGGCGATAATGAATCTTGATGGTGGTCTGTGTCCTTGTGAGCGCACACAATATCAATTCTGCCATGTCAAAATGTGTGCAGTGAAAGCCTGATTTGTATTGGCGGTACCATGGACATAATTTCTCATAACATTATGGTTGGTTTGTTGGTGGAAATGGGGCTATAAAGGCAGTCAGACAACAGCAACATGATTGGCCTGGAGTTTGCGCCACACCTCCCATGAGTCTCTGGAGTGTTGCACCAGCTGTAACTGTATTTATTTATGTAATGATCCATATGGCATCACAGTTAGACACCCCGGGAGCTATTAATCTTAACTCTACTAAAAGCTTGTCAATTTGTTCAAGCTGAGCCTATTAAAGATTCCATGTAAACAATTTGGCAAGGAGGATAACAGGCAAGAAGGCAAGAAGCGCGCAATATTTAGTTAGATTTATTTCTACTTTTTATGGAGGCATTCTAGTAATTAAATTCTTCACACAAACTATGAATCTGAAGTGAATGGTCTGCACAGATAAATTGGATTGGATGGACTCCCAAGATATTGCATTAAAATGGTGGTAACGCTAGTTTAAGGACCACATTTTAATGGCTTGCTAATAGGAAAAGGTACACTAAGCAGTTCATTAAAATACAAGTTCATGTTTGGTTCTGTATAACCGTATTTAACCTTATTTTAACACTCATTCCATCCATCCATTTTTCTTCGCTTATCCGTGGCTGGGTTGTGGGGACAGCAGTCTAAGCAGCGACCCCCCAGACTTGTCCTCCAGCTCCTCCGGTGGGACCCCAAGGCGTTCCCAGGCCAGCCGAGAAACAGAACATCTCCCTATCATTGTTTTTTAGTGTCATATAGACGTTATTGTACATTATTGCACTGAAAGCCACAGTATGTAACTTTTTAGTCAAAAAATTCACTCAAAAAAGAAGCATGTTTTAATTGCATTGAAAAAACATACGTCCTTACCATGAGCAGGCTTGCATCTCCACAAACCTGACTCTTACTTGCCCCGGACAAGGGTCTCCTCCTTATGCTTGTTTCCATGGACGTGTTTCCATTTGGCTATAATTTTCCACGAATGTCGTAAAAAACCATGCAGGATGTTTGGAAGTATGGTTTTTTACTTTCTATTTCCATGGAAGCATGTAAGTTACGTGCGACCTCCTTAAAGTTACAGACTGTATTTTAAGTTTTATATAAACGGTACATTAGTAAGTACTTTATAAATACTGCTTAATACCTAACAAACCAATTACCACTTACTTAGCGATTACTATGTGGTAAAAAGTAGTGTTCTGAGAATCGACTGGGAGAAAAAAAAAAAAAAAAAAAAAAAAAATGTTTGCATGAAAATCCAAGCAGCACTGAGACTATTATATAAGCCATACATTAAATAAACAAAAGAGTCACTGGCTATATTACTTTCTATCTTTATAATCACAACAAACCCTCTTAAGCACTTTTGCCCTGAAAGCCCCCGGTAGTGCACTTTTACTGTATTACTTGGGGAATAGTGAAGGTCAAAGAAGCTCTTGTACTAACTGCTCTATATTCTGTATCCTGCCTTGGCCCATTTCTATTGCAAAATCACTGACTCCAAAACATTTCGAGGCTACTTTTCAACCACAAATGGAGACAGCGCATTGTAAAGGTCTATACCTCTAAAATCGACCTCTTAATAGACTGCATTAAGACGTATGGGTGTTTAATGTTGGGTGCTCATTACGGTCGTCCACGCCGGGGGCAATAGCTGATGGCAGTGCAGGACCGGGGGGGGGGATGCATGACCTCTCATTACCTTATCACGACTGGCCCTTTAACTCCGTCAGTCCAGTGATGGATCGGCCTTTCAGCTCGTCTACTTTCTATTCACTTGGTTCCATTAGACTAGTCTGGTTCCAATTTGCCCAGTCCATTCATGTCCCGTAGTTCAAATGGATAACGGTGTAATAGCTTGTACAATGGCTAAACAGGTTCTGTTGTTAGAGCTTTACATTGGCTTATAATCACTTGGAGGTCAAAAAGCTAATTAAGTCTTTGCGGTAGTGTCATGATTGGGGAAAAAAAAAATGGTTAAAGGCGGCAATGGTGTTCAAGTTGGGTGTCTTTTTGAACGAAAAAAAGCTAAAATGAGCGATTTGGAAACCCCGTTCTAGAGAGTTCTTAAAATAAGCAAGAAAAAAAATTAACGGTTGCGTCACTAACACAAAACATTGAGTATTGTGATTATTTCGAAGGGAGATCGGCTAAAATGAAAGATTGGGCTTTTTCATTTTAGACTACTTTTGCTCTGAGGCCTGTGATTTACCAAATATATCTTTCTTTTACCAATCGCCGACAAAAATCTCTTTCACACCCACACGCGCAATGATTTAAAACGTTGTAAAAGGCTTAAAATTGGGTCGCACAATCAGATCAGCTGAAACACTAGTTCAAGGGGTGTGAAAATTATCTTATTGATTTGAATGGGTCTTCCTTAAGTGCTTCTAGTTACCTCTTCCACACTACGCCCACCCTGCAATACCCGCTATATCGCTATGATTTTCCATTTCTTCGGGGATTTTTTTGCCTCCTTCTATCTCTATTTCACACTTGTAATCCACCCATCCCCCACTCCCACCCCTCTTTTTCTCCCGCCCCCCCCCATCTCTTTAGCGGTCATTCATTTATCTGTTTATCCCGCTATATATGTGTGTGTGTGTGTGTGGTGGGGGTGCATGCGGCGCGTGATAATGAGCGGACTGGCTGCTCTGAACTTGCAATATGACCCAATCAACCTTCGCTAATCAAAGAAAAAAACTCCTATTAACACACATCCCCACAGAGCTACAAATGCAGCGGCTGCTCTGACACGCCATACATCCTGTGGTCTATTCCTCAACACTTGACTTCACCCGGACCCCATTACCGCGCAATTTAACAAGCGAATATAGTGCGGTACTGTTTCAACCAGCATCTCCGGCTGGTCCTCGCTCCCCCGACAACATATCCCTGTTTTATTTTGTATTGCTATTATTTGAAGGCTTTTCAACCATCCACGCTATTGAAGAGTCGACCGGGAATGAATTGGCCAACAGTAAATGCAATATATATGCTGATGCTCGAAAAGGAAGCTGCGTGTATTCATGTACAGTACTTTGGTTTGGAGAATTTATCTGAGAGCGTGAATAGATGGACTGGAAGATAGGGAAAGGGATTCAATTGGCTCTGTGCACAGCGGTCAGCCAGTTTTGGTCACTAACAATGTTATCGACCCTATTTCCGCCTCCCGGTTATATTGCTGTGGGCTTCTCGCCGAATTGGGTGGAAAACATTATAAATATTAAAACGCGCATAACAATATTCACAAAAATGGAATACCCTCCAAGGAGAAGCAAAACTGGATTCGTTGGTGACACAATCGCAATTTGATAATCTCGTTACAAGCTTTTTACAACCGTACCTGTATCTGTTTTAATGTTGTATATGGACTTTTGCTTGTTTTTCGGTTTGTATTGTATTTTAAACAGGGCGTCCCATGGGGTTCCCCTGTAAAAATGAAGATAAAGAAAGAAAGAAACGCCTATTACGTTTGTTCTTTACATAGTGTCGGTGGTTTTCTATATCCACATTCACTGCTAATCCTCAAAACGTATTTCATTTGCGCCGGGTGGATGTGTTTCAGCTTGTAAGGAGCCAAACCATAGTCTCCATGATGTCTACTGTCTACTGGCTCCTCCCACCCGCAGAGACCGCTCTCTCCTATGAATAATGAATTTGACCTTGAACAACAGAACTCATTCTTCATTCATTTTCTATCATTTTGCTAGTTAACCTTTTCTTTAGGCTTGACCCAACAAGCTTCAATATGTGGCTTCCCTTGGTGAAAAAGATGTCCGCCGGTATTCAAAATCACATCCATCCTCATGTATATAACCATGAAGATAATTTCACAAAAGTAATTTACATGTTGCAAATACAGAAAGTAGTGAAAGGAAGCTAACCAAAACCTAACAGCGGATTCTAAAAGGAGCGCGGAGAATCAACCATCAACAACTGGGATTCACTGCCATAACAACAAGTCCTCAAAATGGCGTCCGTAATGAGAAAATGATACCCGTGAATATGGTAATAAATAAATTAGTGATTCAGTTCTTGTTGATGCATGTTCCTTTCAAGATCAAGTAACAAACCTGTTATCTAATTTCATTCATTCTTTCTTTCTACATCCGCCAGTTCAGAGGTGCCCAAACTTTTTTTTTTTTAATCGAGGGCCCATCTCAAAGACTGGTGATCAATGCAGTCTGGTGATTTATACACAGCTTGACAGAGCCGCTGTGTATTAATAAGGCTTGAAAACACATTCATTTCACGTCTGTATCACACTGCAATGTGATGTTGAGGATATAGTGGTAGAAATAATTAAATTTGCTGTTAAAAGTACTGCTTCAATCAATTAGGCCGGTTCAGCAGGAGGCTGAGGGCCAATAAAAAAACTGGTCTGAGGGCCGCATTTGGTCCCCGGGCCATAGTTTGGGACACCCTGCGCTGCGCTAGTCCAACTTGACCAACTTATTAATTTTCCTAAATGCCTTCAGTTGTGGCATGGATATTGTTTGGCTGTTTGTACCAGGACAAAATGAGCTGCCTTTCCTCATTCATGGTTGTGATAAGCACAAAATAATAGACCTTTATTACGCGCCAAATGTCACTGTTGGCGTCGCACAACAGGTATTCACCGTAAAAGCCTTTAGACCCGCGCCAAGGCTGCACAGACAAAAAAAAAACAACAAAAAACAACAACACCCAATTCACTTCAAATGGGCGCTGGCTTTCCAAAATGGTGTCCACTTTAGTTATGGAATCGCCAAGGGAACGGGAGCCACAGCCACTTTTCGATTAGACCTCCATTCAGCCTTTGCAATATAGACAACAATTTGATTTAATTTACTCCAACTGATATTGTATTCAGCGCAGGGAAACCTCTCAAGCCTCCAGCCATTTTCAAATTAGAGCAATGGATAATGCCATTCACTGCTGTAAGGGCTAAAAAATTGTATTACACAGCTAATGAATGAGAAAATACTGATGATCAAGACATTGTACATGAGCATGCAGTAAGGCGTTTTAGCCAAGGAGGAGCGAAGAGATTAGCAATAGCTGCTCCTAAAATGGTTAGAACTTTCAAATTGCATTGCTTTCTCCTGACCCAGACATTGAGGTCTATTCAGAATGGGTCTATTATCAAGATATCAAGAGCTCCATGGTTATACAAGTTTGAAACAGATGAGATCACAAAAAAAGGCGGTCAAGGCAGATTGAATTGCATAGTAAGTAAATCTCTCAAATGATTACAGTGGGGAAAAGGTGATATATAACTGTGTTTATGTTCATTGGCGGAGGGTCACGTTAGCAAAGGGTTTCGAACCACCACCGAAGTCAGCGATCGAAATACATAGAACATTATCAGGAAAGTGCCAAAACGAAAACAAATTGAAAGGTTGAGTGTGTCTCTATAAATATGTTTAGTTTGACAGTTGTCTGCTCTTCAAATCAATACAAGAAGCAATTTATTTTTATTCAAAAGCTGTGGTATGGTAGTGTGGGACGTTCGGCTCTTTGTGGGACGGAAGCCGATGTGAGAACTCATTTTATCTACAAAACTGAGAGACATGACCAAGGCTGTATCTGTTTAAAATGGTTCAAATGAGAGTGGGAGAGTGTTTACCCTGTCAAATTATGCACAAACGAAGCGAAACACATTGCACTAGAATAATATTCATTTAAAAAGTACAACTGTATTAAGATGCCCCAAATATGTTTTTTGTTCCCAAATTCTCACTCGTGTCGCCCTGCTCTGCTTCTGAGCTGATTATTTTGTTGGTTCAGCGTTAATCGGTATAAAAAATGCATATAAATTAGGCTGTAAAACCACTGGTGTAAAACCCCTCACACACACCTTGATACACTTTTCTCAGACAGGCAAAACATCTTCCCCACATTCTCTCTCTGTTAAAACACTCTCAAAGTTCATCATATTAAAAAAACCTTGTTCAGGATTTATATCCCCCCCCTTCCTGATGATCGCCTCTGTACACAGAAAACAGTTTTGAGTCCAAAGCGTTTCTGAAATTTGTCAAATCAGCCATCGGTGGCATTAAATAGGCTTGGGTACTACGTTGAAAAGTACTCGTCAATGGCCTGAATTCGCATCATGCTGCTCCTCGCTGTCAGAAAATCACTGCTGTCAGCAAAGGTTTCAGCACTTCAGAGTCACACTGCGATCCAACATTTATGTAAATTTGTCTGGAACACAATCTGCGCACTGTAGAGAAGACACGGAGGAGAGACTGATGGACAATGGTCTACAATACCCTTAGCCAATCAGGACGCAGAACACAATGCGGGTTCATTACACTGTAAAAAAAAACATGTAAAATTGCACAAAACAGAATCAGCGAGAGACAGTGAAAGGTGAACCGTGATATAGCGAGGGACCACTGTAAACTGTAATTTCAACCTGGAAAGACTCCGACAGACACAAAGAGAAAAGTATTAAAAGGCTTTACGAATATTGGAGTGTCTTTGGTGCTTCAGGACCACGGCAGAAGTAGCAGGAGAATGAAGGGCGTGGCAGTTAGTACATTTAATAGTCTATCTGACAATCAGTGGGGGCAGAATTATTAGCAATTAGACCATAAAGTAAGTAAATATAGTTACATCTTCAAATCTCGTGAAGAGCAATGGGAAAGATAACAGTGATAAAGTTGCGATTTCTCGAGTTACGCAGTTGCTTTCTCTCTTAATGTACTGTATTTATTCCATTCGCAGTGTGGGCTCCTTCATATAAAACTATGTATAATTTCACCTGTCACTCAGCCTTAGTTTCAAATGAAGGAGCGGGCGGGTATAAGAGAAGTCTTCCTGGCTGTTGTGAGACTGCACCCACTGCGCTTTGTCGCCTGTTCCCTCCAGGGCTCAACCAACAAATCCACGCGGAGCAGCAGTTGGATTTCTTTACAATCTATACCCAGCTTGCGCTAAGAAGACAGGGAAAGCAGGCCAGAACTCCAACAGCGAGCATACAGAGGGGGTGAGGAAACAGCGCCTGTCCTTAAATACCCTATGCCTTTTTTATTTTACCAATGTGGATGATATGAATTAGCTGATCTAGTGTTTTCGTGAAAAGTGGTCGAAAAATGGTTAGTTTCGGGTGGCAAATATGTAGTGGATCAAGTGTTCGTCCAGTAACCTATGGCAAAAAACATCCATCCAACAAAAAGGATAAGGAAATGAAAGGCAAGCCAAGGCAGGTTTATTCTATAGCACACTTCGTACACAAGGTCATTCAAAGTGCTTTACGGAATAAAAAAGCAGGACATTAAAATCACAATACAAACATAATCACAAATAATCGTCATAAAATTAACATTAAAAGGAGGGAAAAGTGCAGAATAAAAACCCTTTCAGTCAAAACTGCACAGGTAACAAGAAAACCATTTTGAGCTTGGATTTTAAACATTGTCAAAGTAGAGGCTGTCTCGCATCTTCAGAAAGGGACCAGATCCTTATGTTTCGTACTGACTGGGCAACCAGCAGGAGGCCGGTCCTTGAAGTCCTCAGAGGTGAGATGGTTCATATGGGACTAACATGTCGGAGATGTACTTTGGTGTGCTGGTCCATGGAGAGACGCTGTTCACAAGCAGAGCTGCTTTTTAAAAGTCTATTCTCTGAGCCACAGGAGCCAGTGCAGAGGACCGAGAGCACAGGATTTATGTGCTAGTACTTCCGGGTTCTAGTCAGGGACCCAAGCAGCAGTGTTCTGGATGTACTGCAGCTGTCTTAAGGCCCATTTTGGAGAGGACAGTGGCAGGGTCGTTACAGTAGTCTAACCTACTGGAGACAAATGCATGGATAATAGTCTCTCCAAGTCTGGTTTTGACAGTCTACCTTTGATTTTTTTGCAATGTTTTTGTGATAGTAAACAGCTGGCAGATGATGATTGATTTGATGTGGCTGTTAAAGTTCAAGTCTGAGTCCATTATTACCCCTAAATTCTAGCCTGATTTGAAGGTTTAGACAGAGAGACTGGAGGGTGACTGGCTAACACTTTCTCTATGTTCCGTGGGCCAAAGATGATGACTTCAGTCTTAGCTGGAGAAAAGTCGTTTTGCATTCCACACACTGATCTGTTGGATGCAGTAGCAGAGTGAATGAAAGGAAAAAAAATTGGAACCTAGCGATCAGATCCACTATAATCTACGGGTGATTGCCAGTATTGGTCGATTTCCAGCTCACACAGCTGAATACAGTCAGTTGCGTCGTTTGGGCAAGACACTTAAACCGCCTCGCCCCCACATGTGGGTTGTGATTGTGGTGTGTGAATGGTTGAGCGGTTCCTGTGGTGTTTAAAGCGTTTTTGAGTGCCTGGAAGGTGGAAAAAAGGTGCTATCTAAAAACGGTACCATTCATTTTTTTTTTCTAAAATTTTCTCCCTTCCCATTTTATTCTTTCTTTTTTGTCTTTGATTACTTACCAACACCTACACACACGCACACACACTCTTATTGTTCCATCACCCCCTTCAAAACAAATGTATACACTGTGAAATCGTGCCCTATTCCATTTGCCTTAGTAGATCGAGCCAAGAGCATAAAAGTACAAAAAAACTGAATGGACCAAACACATAGAACTTCGGACCTCACCACCAGAAGAATCTCATGTACTAACAGTAAGTAAGCTTTAGAATGTTATAGTTTGACATTTTGCCCTGAACAAACATATCCTGAACGCCCCCCTTTCAAAACTATTCTTTGAATACGAAGATGTGGAAAGGTTTTCTTCAAGTTTTACACTGCAGTCACAGAGGTGGTTTTTTAAAATCTTTCACATAAGCCACTTTGGCCTTTTAAATGTTTAATCATGAATCGATTTGGCTTCATGACTTGTTTTTTCAAACCCAATGCCCCCGATTAGCTATCTGGCAAACGGTCACTTTAGTTTTTAAGCTTAATATTTGACCCGAACGCTATTTCATAATTGATGGAGTCGATGCGATGCTAGGGCAAAAGTGGGCAAATCTGGTGGGGGTGAATGCGATTTACTGCCATTCATTCATTGTGTGTGGTTTCTAAAACCTGCAGCCGTTTTTTTTACACATTTGCTGAATTTGAGCCAAAGATCTAGTGGGATGTGTAATTCTGTTCTGCCATATGTCCGCCATGTGCACAGAATACAGCTCTGTAACTCGGGAACGCCATCCGGATTTATTTGTTCCTTCTCGCTCAGGTTTCTCACATTCAGCTCCCTCGAGGACGGTCTCTGAGATTTATCTTTGGTCACTTTGGCCAACACTGCTGAAAGTTGTATGTTTGTGAGTTGAAAGTGGGCGACACAGTGGATATGCATCAGCACTCGAAAACCGCTCACTGCTGATGGCAATGCTGATTTAAATAGCACTCGTACCGTCCTTATGTTGCAGGTTAAGTCATTTACTGCCATTAAAAGGACCTATGTAACTTTCCGCTGCTTGTCTCCATGGAGATTTTGTTGCTCTGTCTGTGATGTTCTATATGCATTAAACAAACTGCATTTTATTCAACTATAAAATAAACTATATATATGTGCGTTTAATGTACAAAAAACACGATACAAAAACAAATGCTTACAACAGAGGTGCCCAAAACTTTTTTTATCGAGGGCTGGCTGTGTTTTGTGATGTCACTCAGAAGGGGGGAGTGAACTTAGCGTGGATGTGTACACGTATAGGTGGACATTTATCTACCATCAGTACAGGACCCGCAGACATGAACACACTTGTTGCTAACCCTTCTCCAGATCTGCTGTACGATGTATTATAGCTATGATGAGCAGGTACGTCAGGTGGAAATGTCATGTCAACAGGGGGGCAAAACTGGAGGTGTCCTTGGTACGAACAAATGCAATAGAACATGCTCCACCACAGACCTAGCAAAGCGCCCTGTGATTTAGCTCAGGAATACTAGCCGTTATCCCCTTTGAATAGTGTGATTTTCAGACAATCTCTTTGTTTTACATTATTAAAATGCTGTAGCTCGATATTAATTAAATTCAAGAGTGAGATCAAATAAAGGAATCTATTGCTTCATTGTGTTCCCTAGTGAATGGAGTCGATAAATGTTTCATTGTTGAAGGCAGTTCATGTACAGGCTATACTACCCATGTGTAAAACCAGAAGTACTAAAATGGGCCTGCGATTTGCTAAATGAATGCAAAATAGTCTTAGCTAGATTATTTAACTATTTTAATCCCACAAAGACCATTCTTACTCTAAAAGTGTGTTTCTGCTGCTTGTACGGGAGCAGCAGTAAGCCTATTACGTACTTAATAAACTAGTTAAATCTCTATCCACCAAAACCACTTCACTGCAAATCACCTGCACTTGAACTATTACTGCAGAGTGGACACTTGACTGTCTGCAGCTGCAGCAGTTGACTCATACTCACAGTTAATGCACAAAAAATACAAGTTGGGGGGCATCATTGAGCCTTCATTACATAACGCTGTAATGTTTAAGCATTTGCCTGTCATATGCAACAGTGATAATGGAATTAATGTGCAATAGGTGCTACAAAGAAGAGGTGGAGTGCTGAAGATGACGAGGAGCGTTCACTTTGGTGGATAGGATTAAAGACAAGGGATAAGTCCTTTAAAGTGCAAAGTAATAAGGCTTTAGGGTTGCACATACACCACCTGAAAACTGGGGACTAGACTGGGACTAGACTGGGACTAGATTAGGGACTAGATTAGGACTAGACTGGGACTAGACTGGGGACTAGATTAGGACTAGACTGGGACTAGACTGGGACTAGATTAGGACTAGACTGGGACTAGACTGGGGACTAGGCTAGGACTAGACTGGGACTGGGCTAATCCAGGACTTATTTGAAATTGAATAGTCTAATGGTGTATTGGTTTTACACAATGCTTTTCCAGACACTCAAGCTTTTTTTTTTTTCACTATTTCACACTAACTCTTTCCTGCAAAAAACTTGAAACTGTAGCCATAGTTGTCTTGGGGCATATACTTACAAAAGTAAGGCTGCCAATCTGGACACCCCGCCCTTTTAATTACCACCAATCCACTCACGGCAACATTCAAATAGTGTCATGCTTAAAGGGCACAATTGCAGTATGCACTGGTCCAAAACTGGGATTGAAGCGACAAGCTGAAAGCTCTTATCACTGAGCCACTGCTGCCTCTAGACCAAAGACGAGATATTTTTATCTTTGCCAATTTCTTGTGTTTTTTCCAGTCCATCACTTGTACGACTCATCTTGGGAGCGCACACACTACACAAAAGCTGGCAGCCCACAACATATGTATGAGGGAGACATGGGCAGATAGAGACAGTGTATGTGAGAAAGTGGAGGGCGGCGTTTTTGACTGGGAGCCAGTTGGCCTGTGGCGAAGCAAGCTGTCCTAATGAAGTGATCCTACGCGCCCCAGCATCCCGTCTGCAACCGCTTCAAAGAAGCATAACCAGGACTTGTAAAAATCATTTCAGACCATAATGGGATTAAGTCTATTTACAGTCACAAAACCAATAAAGAAAGTTTGAAGGTTTTGACAGGAAAAACTATTTTGTAATAAGACGCAAAATATAATCCACTCAGTTGTATTTACATATACGGAACATTCCACTGTGTAACATACTGCTGCCCAAACCATGGCTTTGTTTTAATCTTATTACAGAGACTGACACCCAGGCTCTAGGACAAAGCAGTTTTCCACACACATTTTACCTCATGGACAAGCTCATGTATGATACTGTTTCTCTGTGCCGTTTTTTTAGAGCCACAATGAGCGCTGCAGATGAATCTAATTAAATTATAATTATAAGAAAAACGAGAAAGTCTAAGCGTCAAGGCCTAAGGCTCCTGTGACTATCTCTCTCAGAACAGCATATGTGAAAAATACATGACGCAATTTACTATTAAAGTCTCAGCCAACTCAACTAGCATGCATGTTATTCATATCTTGTTTGGAAAAAGAATGAAAGAAGATGAAGGAACTGGTTATTCAGATTCAGGCTGCTTTTGAGATGCTAATTTGTACTAAAATCCATTAGCCTCATGTGGCACATTAAAGTCTGTTCATAAATACATTCTTTACATACAAATTGAGACGGAAAAAATGGCTGCCATTCCCCAATCAGCGCCAATCACTTGTCACGCTCACTGATTCATGCAGGAAAGGTGGGTGTTATTAGCGTAGCAGCTCACCTGGCCAGCCAAAAGCACACACTTTGACAACATTTTACAAAAAAAAGAAGTGACTCCACAACCTGACTAGTGACTAAAGCTGCAAGTATATTATCTGTCTTCCCCTGATTTCAGAAAGCATGATAACAGGGAAGGATTAAATTTAACGATCATTGAGTAACACCAAAGTCAGTTTATATCTACATAAATATGGGTGGACATAAGAAAAATGAAAGTTGAATCAATAATCGAAGCACCCCAAACTGTCATTTAGAGAACGTTCGAGAGATGTCCTCTGCGTTTGAGACCATAGAGGTTTGTCACGCTCTACAGTCTGACTCCAGACCTTCTGGATTCAAACAGGAGGTAGAAGGGTCTGGCTGGTCGGGCAAGATTCCAGCATGTGGTTGTCAACCAGACGGCAAGCTGGGGGCATTTCTTAGCACCAACCCCACGCGTTTTTGTAGATGTTACCTACACCTTTATGCAGAAATTATTTTAAAACATTGTAAATAGTTGCCACACTAGATCAAGTTTGGTATATTTTGCTTCTGTTTTTGAATGAGAAAAGCAGCAGCTAGTCTACCACCTTCGCTCAAAGCAAAAAATGAGCAGGTACAAAACGTTACTCTGACAGGTTACTTTGAAACCTCTCCACCCAGCCTTGAAAATTGCATTCACCCGAAAGCACCTTACTGGCTTGTCGGTATAGAAAATGTGAAGAAATCAGATGGTTTTTCCCAGGTATCTTGCCAAAAACCACAGTAATGCATTTCAAGACTGGCTTCTGTGAGAAAGACACTCAGTCAAGACCAAGGAAATAATCTAAACTTTGTATAATAGGGTAAATTCTATCAACATTTACAATCAAATATCATCCTGATCTCCACTTTTGCTCTGTCAAAGTGCTTCTCACAGTCTCCAAAAGTACCTGGACTTTGAGATGTTCACAGCTTCCGCCTGGTCGTCAGGTTGCTGAAGTGGTTTTAAAGGCGCATGTTGTAAACAGCTTAACTGGATCAGCTATGTTAACACCCAATATGGCAAACATCTGATTTACCGGGGGAGCCAGCTCGTTGGCGTGCAGGGCCACAACTGGCTGAGCGAAGAGCGGGGGAGACGGTTGCTTTTTTTTTAGAGAAATCATTAGTCAGGCAGTGGAGCTGTCGGGCCTCCTGCTGGGCCTCAGTGGTGACTCCTGAAAGTCTGCGTGCACGTTTATTAGAGAGAATACGGCAGCCGGGATGAAGCGAGAGCTGGGAGTAGTAGCTTCAACTAGAACGAAACTACACACCCGCCTTCCAACACACTTCGTCAATAATAGATGGGTTTGTATGATATATTCACCAAACCGGGCTTTGATACGGGTAACGCACACAGCACAGCGAGGTTAATGGGTCTATACACACAACCCGGCTATATATGTTTTAGCAATTAACATAAAGCGTGTTTATTTTCATGACAGCAGCTAGCTTTTTTCTCCAGTACAGAGTAGTGATTATAAGGGACAATATGCACAGAGGGTAAGCTTCAAAACAAGAATCAACACACAACCTGATCCAAGTAGTTCTATTGTAAAGATGTAGCAGGCACGATTCTGAGCCGTTTCTCGTCTCCTTTTGCTTCTTGGTACAAAGGTCTGTCTCTGAATGTGTCAAATCAAGGAATTCAGTCAGAACAATGCTACAAAATAGATTGCTAACTCTAAATTCTTAAAAGGCTTTAAAGGTCGTATATTACACAAAATTGACTCTCGTGAGGTTTAAGCCGTGGTTATAATGCTGTAAGGTGACTGACGTATGTGACGAGTTTTTTAATCTTACCAGCGTGATTCGGGGGTTGGAATTAGTACAGAGCAGTGGGCGGGGGACGAGGGGAAAGTAAAAAAAACGCAAATGCAGGATAATACCAAGATTCTTTCAGAAAGGCATAAATCGATCGAAAATACAACTTTGAATGACTTGATTTCCATAGGATGTCCCTTTTAAAAGTAGATCAGACAGTAAAACGTGACTCGGCACGGTCTCGTCTTCGCTAAAACGCTGACGTGCTGGAAACGTGAACCCGGTACTCGGATTCTAATCAAGAGAAGCATTAGTCTCTTTTCCGCCATTGATTCCCAATCGTTTTAATGGATTTGTATGGTAATAAATCCATGGACAAATCTGTGCAAATTCAAAATGAGCCCTTACTTACCCATCAATTCAATGCCATTTTTTGCTGCTTTCTATAGTTTTTTGTCTAGCGAAATGCAGCCATCAAACTGTAGCAAAACAACATGTAGCCCCAGGTCTAAAAATGACACTTTAGACTGAACTGACTAAAATGTTAATATTGTTATCTGAATAAATCGATAATAAGTGTTAAAAACTTCCTAAAATGACATAAATGCACTTGATTTGTCAGTTATAAATGCATATTATAAATAGTTAAAATCAGGCGGTGTGCAAACTTTTCTCATTAAGGGCCCACATATAAAAAACACAGAGAAAGCTGAGTGTCGATTGAGGCCATAGACTGGATATACAGGTAATGGTAATACAGTTCTGGATACTTCAATCTGTCGTTGTTATTACAAGTTAGACGAACAATTAGACCTTGTTCATGATTACATCCTCGGTGGGACACATTAAATATTTGATATGAGCTTGTTTAAAGTTATAGATTTCAGAAATGGACAGTAAAAAGTCCTGTTTAAGGTATATTATGGGACCAATTAACAAATGGAAGCTGGAGGGCCTCAAGAAAAAATGGTTACTGAGGGCTGCATTTGGACCCTGGGCACAGTTTGGCGATAAATCAACTAAAGGTTTTTTAAGTGAGGTTTTGTGAATGTATTTTTGTGTGCAATCAAAACGGTACGTATAAAGTATAGAGATTTTATGTGAATGAAATATGCCAAAGACAGAAGTTTCTAAAAGCACAGCAGACCAAGGCTCGACTCTCCTATGGACCCTTCGTGTGGATGTCAGTCGTCTCGTTTACCACGTTGTGTGTTGCGCCTGAAGCTGTTAAATCCTGAATGGGGCAGACGTAGAGCCGCCATTGAACAAGCTCATAGACCAGGGACACGTTCGCTTATGCCCGGCTTTGTCACGTTGACGCGACTGACCACCCAAGGGTTCCGTGCAGTACACTTTAAAAACTTTTATTTGGCTTGTTTAGCAACGAAGAGGGCCATTCATTATGTTTTTAAGGTCCTCAGCCTCACATCACGCAACATCAGGCATGCAACCAAAACTGAATTTGAAAATAAAGAGAGACGTAATTAGAGAGGTTACAATCAGGAATTGTTATATTTCAGTGTATGAAATTTAAAGTTCATTTTCATTTATTTATACATCATTTGAATCAGTCTGGTGTGTGCGTTATATTTTTGTTGGTTTACATTTTGTGCAAAGTTGCGTTGGTTCACATAGATAAAAGTTCAATTTCATTCATTCAAATGTCTTCTTAGTGGGTTTATAAAGACAAAATAACTTATACATCGCTGTTTTCAGTAGAGGCGCTGCCACCACAAAACTTTAACTAGATGCTCGAGGATTAGATGTATCACTGTTTATCACTGTATTATTCAGAGTAAAAGTACCGAAGGGCTCCACTATGCAGTACGAGGCAATACCTTTAGCTACAATGCGATGAGTACTGCAAACAAAGAAAACACACACAAAAAACTGAATACTAGCTCAGTTTTCGGCTTGTTAAAACTGTATTGTTCTTTGTCATTAAGCAGGCATTGTTCTGACAAAAAACGAAACATGCTAAGATCCCCGCACCGCTTGAGCTCAGTCAGTCTGATTAGGCTACAATGAGGACTCAAGTCACCAAAAGGAATTGGACCCAGATTCAATTGGCAGACACTCTGCATTGGTTTGCTGACAACTATTTCAGCTGAAGGATTTCCAAGTGAATTGAAATATCAGTGGTGCGGATTAATTTAAACATATGAGCGCCCATCTGAGAGGGCACGTGTTGTTGGGATATGTGTATTGACAAACTGCTGTTTGGCTGATCTGGCTCTGTATTAGTGATGTTGTTCATAAGCGTCCTGGAGTTATCATCATGATTTGTAGTCTGGTAGGTCACATTATTTGTACTGTCTTATCCATGGGTTTCACAATGAATGTAAAAAACAAAAATAGATAAAAAAATACAAAAAAAAAAGTATGCGGCCATAGAAATTACAATTAAAACAAAAAAGTATGCCAATCTTTCAGGGAAACTGGTCCCGCCAACAATGCACATTGTTAAAAGGAAGCTAAGAAGCAGGCATACTAAAGGGTGGCCCAAAAGTCACTGACACTGTTTAAATCTTCAATAGCTCCGATAATATTCTTAAGTTATAATCACTAAGCAGTAGGGTAATGAGTTTGAGATTTTGCCTTTTCAACCACGGTGTATAACAGTAAAGCATTCCGGGCTTATGGCTCGTTTTGATCCGCGAGATTACGTTTTAAAATCATATGTCTGAGGTGTATTCACAAACACTTTTTTTTTATGTAAAGATTGTCCCACTAGGAAGATAGAAACGGGATAGTCAGGTCTAGGAGATTCAATATGCCCCCTGTTTTGAAAATGACTATATTCCTAAGCGGGTTACGTGGGGATCTCTGTATTTAAAACGTCGACAGGTAACACAACGATGGGTTTCGAAACTTGGACCATGTGACTCCAAAGTACCGTACAATGAGGGTTCATTATCGGTGCTATCTTTTGCGCATATTAGTATGTTCAGAGAGTGGCGTTCTAATGCTCAGGGGCATGACTTTAGTTTGAATATTTGCGTTGTATGTGCCCTAAGAGATGAGAAGATCTGTGTCAAAGAAAAGGTGGAAATCCGCTAAAACAAAAAGTACAACAATCACACCTTCTCGGATCTACTTTCCATGCATACGGTCCTCTTCTACCTGGTCTGCACGCAAATATATTCCCCATAATACCTGGTGGTTCTTTGGGGCTTTCTGTAAAGGCAAGCAAAGCTATCGTTCTAAAGGGTAAACAAACACCGTTGACAAATAGTATTCGAGAATAATGTGCTGCATAGGTAGATGTTAGCAATATGTCGCTGCCCAAAGTTCATCAAACTGTTGCAAAGCTGCCGGATGGCAAAACCAAGGGTGATTATGTCTATATGTGAGCGCTTCGTAATCGCCAAGGGGTGGGAAGATGAGATTGGAACAAAGTGCAAATATAGAGAAACAATGAA